>SZWC01001674.1:122815-143515 GCA_023375785.1 Penium margaritaceum
GGAGGTGGAGGTGGAGGTGGAGGTGGAGGTGGAGGTGGAGGTGGAGGTCGAGGTGGAGGTGGAGGTGGAGGTGGAGGTGGAGGTGGAGGTGGAGGTGGAGGTGGAGGTACAGGGTGGTGAAGATGGAGGGTGGTGGACATGGAGGGTGTTGGAGGTGGGGGGTGATGGAGGTAGACATAGACATAGACGTGGATATGTGATGCGATGTAATGATGTGTGTTGTGATGTGAACGATGTCATGGCATATGACAAGTAGAGGTGGAAGGTAGTGAAGGTGGAGATGGAGGTGGTGTTGGTGTTGGAGGTGGAGATTTGATGACCCAGTTTATCTTTGGCTACTCGATCTATGCACACATCCATACCATATGTGTACCACTTTTGTCGTTGACATACATAACATAGGATGTCGTAAAGTTCTAGTGACTTGTATAGAGTCCCTAGCATGTGGTGTTGGGGTACATTGGGAATTCTGACTGGCCGCGGGGTGGCTAGAACGCCCCGCGGTTCCGGAAGGGTGCCCCTTTGAAGAACCAACCACGTCGTCGTGGTTTGAGTGGGTGTCGGTTCAGTCTGCACTAGATGCATTGCATTGTTGAAGCACCGATGGTCATTGACGTGTTTCGTCGTCTAGCCATGCAGGATACGTCGTGGTCAGTTTGGTGTGTCGTTGGGTCTAGCTACGTAGAGTAAAGTGAGTCTAGTTTGTGATAGGCATTTCTCATTCACTCCCACTTGCACATCATTGCATACAACACCAACCACTGATCATCTCTTGACAATGCCAACATGATTACCAACTTTTGACATGACCNAGGGTGCCCCTTTGAAGAACCAACCACGTCGTCGTGGTTTGAGTGGGTGTCGGTTCAGTCTGCACTAGATGCATTGCATTGTTGAAGCACCGATGGTCATTGACGTGTTTCGTCGTCTAGCCATGCAGGATACGTCGTGGTCAGTTTGGTGTGTCGTTGGGTCTAGCTACGTAGAGTAAAGTGAGTCTAGTTTGTGATAGGCATTTCTCATTCACTCCCACTTGCACATCATTGCATACAACACCAACCACTGATCATCTCTTGACAATGCCAACATGATTACCAACTTTGTGATAGGCACTTCTCATTCACTCCTACGAGCTACTTCTCCTCCCTTTTTTTGTGTACACACTGGTAGCCAGACACGGCTACTGTTGCCTTCAGTTGTTGCTGCTGTAGTGGCTGCTGCCCGTAGCCGCTATTGATACAAGTGCTTCCCACCGCTTATTGCTCAGTGGGAAGGTGGAGAAGATTCTTTCATTAATCCAGAACAAAGAAAATCTGAGGTCTCGGATGAAGAAGGAGAGTGGGGGGAAAACTGTGCTGTCATCCTGTGCAACTCGTTTTAGCCCCGTGCATCGTATGTTCTGTCACCTGTTGGAGATTAGGGAGACATTGGAGAAGATGGTGGACTGAGAGACGTTTAAGGAGATTGGCAGAGCGAGGGATGCAGGTTTTGTGTGAGGAAAAAAAGAAGTCCGTAGGCTTGTGCGCTCTGGAGTATTTTGGTTGTATGTGAAAGCCTTCATACGCCTGATGATGCTGCTTGTGGTGGCCCTTCGCAAGGCAAACACGCATGGTGGAACCTCTGGCATTATCTATGAGGCGTTGCTCGATGCCACGGTGCAGATCCGAGTGCTCGGCCTTGCAAGGGGACGCCGCCGTGCTGTTGTCAACCCTGCATGGGTGAAGTATGCCATGGAGCGGCTAAGCTGGCGTTGGACAAACCAGGTGAACTGCCCTGTGTTTGCAGCTGCACACCGCATTCACCCTCAACATTTTGGCCACAAATTTGATGCCGATGAGAAAACTGTTGAGGCTTGGAACTCTGTGGTCTCTGCTCTTGTGCCCGAAGCTGAACAGTTTGCACTAGAGGACAAGCTGGAGGCTTTAAGTAGTGACAGGGTGACTGTGGAAGCGGATACCGATCGCGTGAAGGATGTGGAGTAGGTAAGGGAATTTTTTGTGAGGGTGATGACAAGGGAAGTGGCTGTTTTCAGTGGCACGTACGGCATATGACCAGGATGCCTGCACTGCGCAACCTCGCCATACGCATCCTCCCACATCCCTATAGCTCGTCTGACAACGAGCGGTGCTTCAGCAAGCACGAGCAGATCTAGACAGCTCATTGTAACCTCTTGAACACAACAATGTTGGAGCTCCTAGTGCGTGTGAACGTTCGCCTCACACGCATGTACGGCAAGGTGAAAGGGACGAAACTTGCAGCCGACATTCAGAAGCTAGTAGAGGAGGAGGCAGAAGAGAGTGGAAGTGAGATAGATGTTGACATAGCAGCAGAAGGAGAGGAGGTGCAGTGGGACCCAGCCATAGCTGAAGCGGCACTTAGCAATGAGGAAGCTGCAGATGGTGCGGGAGCCGGTGCAACAGATGGTGGAGAAGGAGGTGGTTGAGAAGGTGGTGCAGCAAGTGGTGCTGGAGCTGGAACAGCTGTAGGTGTAGGTGGTGCAACAAGAGTTGAGGTAGGGGAGGATGGACTGGATGATGATGAAGACACTGATGAATAAGTAGACGAGGAAGAGGACGATGGGGACGACACTCAACAGGAAGATGAAGAGGATGGAGAGGGTATAGAAGATACAGAGGAAATGAATAGAGTCCTCAAGCAAGGAGTCAGGAAGCGCAAGGATGTTGAGGTGAAGATACAGGTGGCTAGCCCACCAAAATCTTCCAGGGATACAAGTGTTACAAGCCACAGACCTACAGGAGGGTCACGTCCACAGCGTTCCTGTGCGAACAACCATGGCTAGTTAGAGATTGTGGTTTTACGGCCAGTGTTGTGCAACAATTTGCTCTTTTTTCTGACAAAAATCTATGTTTGTCAATGATGTTTTTCCCCGATGCCTCTTCTACATTGCATGAAAGTTGCGTGAAGTGTCTCTCTGCTCTCATGAATGTTTCAACCAATGAATGAATGCATTGATGAGAATGGAAGGAAACTGATTGATACCTCACATGAGAGTCCCGGATTTGTTGTCCCATGGCTGGTTTCAGCATGGTTGACACGGCTATAGTGGCCATGTAGTTAAGACTTAGAAGGCTAGTATCAAAAGCCATGACTGAAAGCGTATTTTGAAAGATGTTAGGCTAGATATGTGGTGATTTCATTTGACAAACATTGGTTTTTGACCAAACTAGTCGTAGAAATGGACTCAGCAGTTCCAAATCTACTTGTGTACGACTTGGACCAAAACCGACTTCCAACCTGTGTTGTTGATGGGTGCCCTCATGGAGCACTGTGTCCTGTTGGCTCATATCCATCCACGTGCAGATGCCTGAGGCGGGCCCGATGGCTGCCGAGCTCTGCTGGCGCTCGGTGGCACCGTGAGGAGTGGAGCCCGTGAGGGGCTCGATGGCCTACACTGGGGTACAACATCTTTGTCTGTGCTTACTGTAGGATTGTAGTGCCTTAGACTCTGGTTCTAGCCGTTCAGACGGCGCTGGATTCGGATATGCTAGCACTGAGTTATAACTGTTTCCGTTTTGTGTGGCTGGCTGAGGCACAGTGAAACGCTACCCTAGTGTGTGGTGTGAACCAAGAGCGGTCGTCCCTATTTATGCGTGTGTGGCTCATTTGTGTAGCCCTCCTTGCATGTGCTTTCTGTGGACAAACACTTGATGCCTGTGAGCGTCATCTGACCAGACCCTTGCTGTTTCCTGCTTGGTGTTACACACAGTGGGTAGGCAGTCTCATCAGGCAACTTCCAGGAAGTTTCTCATTGACGCCTAATCGGCGGCTGTATCGCTAGGAAGTTTCCACGCATCTTCTCATGGTATCAGAGCATGCGAGACAGCTCTTGCATGGCTATGCAGCACGGACGCATCACCAGTCTAGGAAGCACCCACCACTTATCGCGTCACAGGGTGACGCTAGCGCCAACGACGGCGACAACAGTAGCGTCAATGTGAGCTAGGGCAGCTGTGGCTGAGGGGCGCAACCCACGCTGCCATGTCACAGGCCACACCCCGCGGGCGGTTGCCAGCGACTAGCGGCCGGTGAGCCGACGGGCAGCGAGCCAGCGGGCAGCGGCCGGCGAGCTGCTCGCCAGCGAGCCACAGGCAGCGGGCTGCGGGCAGCGGCGGGCGGCCGATGTGCAGCGGGCAGCTGTAGCGGCCAGTCGGTATTGACTGGCCGGCGCAGGCCGAAAGGCAGCGCGTCGCAACCGGCGGCAAGCAGCTGGCCGGCTGCGGATGGCAGCCGGCGGCCGACGAGCGACGGCCGGCGGACAGCCGGCACCGCCAAGCAGCAACGGCAGCGATGGCTGCAGCGACAGTAGCGGCGGCAGCGGTGGCAGCGGTGGCAACGATGGTAGCGGTGGCAACGATGATAGCGGCAGCGATTGCAGCAGTAGTAGCGGCGGCAGCAACAGTAGCGGCGGTAGCGACAGCTGCGGCGGTAGCGGCGACAGCGATGGCAGCGACGACAGTGGTGGCACCAGCGGCGGCAGAAGCAGTAGTCGTCGCGGCTGGGGCCTTGACCGCCACAGTACCAGGGGCCACCACAACTGCAACAACAGTGATTTCAACAGCTGACAGCAATAGACATCGGCAGCACTAGCGCAGTCATGCCTCCCAAGGTCTCTCAGACAGCGGGGACACTGGAGGCGAGTACGGACGTGGTCTCCTTCGCCGCTGGCATTAGAGCCATGGACACAGCGAGTGGCAGTCGCGCCACCAGTCCACGCACTCGTGCGATTGCCAGGCTGCTCGATGAACAAAACAACGTCCGATCAAGTCTGCTAGACATGTAGCAGGCTCTTGAGCTCTTGTTGCAGCAGGTCGTCATTTAGCGGACGCCACGGGCACGCCGACAGTCACATGGAGGCATGCCGGGCATGGAGCAAGTGACAGCCGCCGATGACTCCATGGATGAGTCCATCAGCGAGGCCTCATACGACGACGAGGAGCACAACGGACAACAGGCAGATGCTCCGAGGGAGCAGGGCGTGCTTGCTAACGACACTACAGATACAGAGGAAGCTCCGAAGGTGGCGCATCGCATCACAACAGTCGTAGGGAGAGTCAGGGCCCGCACACGGGAGGCCTCTCAGGTGGCACTACCAACTTAGAAGCCACCCAAGGAGTTTGACACTCTACCACCACAGTACTCCCCTACGGTTGGCTTCGATGCCTGGTGCATGCGCTTTGACTTGTGGGCGATGGCGGAGGGAGTCTGGCCGTACTACCATAGTCGGTACGAGACCGATGATCCCCGCCAGTGTGTAATGGCTCACTGCGTCGTGCATGGCCTGACCATGGCTATCCCTGAGGATTCCGTGCTAGACTATGCTCCCTTCACCGGGGGCTACTTCAGCGACACGGGCGCTGATCCTTGCGGTGTCTGGGACCAAGCCCTCACCTTGATAGAGGGTGAGAGAGCGGCCACCTGCGCCCACTGTGTCGTAGACTTCAACTCGCTCCGCCAGAGTGACTCGGGGTCTCCAGCTGAGTACTGGCGCCGAGCCATGCGACTCAACACCCGACTGGGGACACTGCCCCCACTAAGCTAGGCGCACTGACCACTATCATGCTCTGTGTCGCTGAGCGGTACGCAACCATGTTCACCATCTATCGCCATCGCGAGCTTGAGCGTCGCTCCCGTCGCCTCACCCGGCTATAGTGGGCCCAAAGCATCTATCTGGAGCAAACAAGGGCGGTTGAGGCGGCTCGTCTCCACCGGGAGCGCCTGGCTGGTATTGCTGCCGTGGCAGTCTCTTCCTCCAACGCCCCTCAGACCTCAGTGGTGTCCACCTCCTCCTCCTCTCCCGCGAGTGCATCAGCGGCTCAGGAGAAGAAGGGCAAGGGACGAGGTGGCAGTAAGAAGGGGGGAGGACAGGGGACAGCACCTGCTGGGCGTGGCTCCGGCGACAGCAGCCGCCAGGTGATCCGCTACAGCTGTGGCGGCCCCCATTGCTACACCAAGTGTACTCGTCTGACTGGCCGTCCCATCGACTGGCAACGCATCACACATGGAATCCACCAGGCCTATGAGGCCCGTTGTACCTCCTCGTCTGGTGCCTCTCCCACCTCAAAGTCATCAGCCGGACGGGTTACTACTGCCTTACCCACCGCGGTCCCCGCGACTCCTCCTGACGACGCGACCCGACGCCTTGCAGAGCTCAAGCAGGTCGCCCGCACCCTGCAGGGAGGTACGCACGTCCGGACTGAGCCGACTGTGTC
Organism: Penium margaritaceum; assembly: GCA_023375785.1. Lineage (NCBI taxonomy): Eukaryota > Viridiplantae > Streptophyta > Zygnematophyceae > Desmidiales > Peniaceae > Penium > Penium margaritaceum. Next base: position 129,046 of record SZWC01001674.1, read on the forward strand.
CACTACTAGTTCCGTGTCTGGGGAGGGACGTGGTGATGATCGTTCGGCTGTATCTGTTGTAGAGTCAGAGTGTCTTGATGGTCATGATGAGCTGGTATGGTTGGATGACTACCAGCACCGTCTCTTGCATGTTGAGCAGGCCAAGCGCCCCAGTGATGTTCCTATTGAGTCGTTGTGCTTTGTTGCCCACTGTTCCATCACCACGTCCACCAGGATTACTCATGGCTTGTGGATTGTTGATTCTGGTGCTACACACCACATGACCTGTCATCGTGACATGTTCGTTGTCTTTGGTCTTGTTGGTTCCGTCCGTTCTGTCCACACAGCTGCTGGCCAAGAGGTGCCAGTGTGCGGTGTCGGTGTCGTTCAGCTCAGTGGTCCATCTGGCCTCGTGTATGTCTCCCATGTTCTGTTTGTGCCTGATCTCGAGCTCAGCCTCCTTTACATTCGTGCCTTTACCTGTGTGGGGCTGGATGTCACCCACGTCGACAATGCCGCCACCGTCTTTGTCCAGATCTCTGCTGAGGTTGGCCTGCACGGTGAGCTCTGCCATGACCTTTATCATGTCACTTGCGCTCGCCTCCTCGCGTCTCCCCTGCCACCCAGCCCGACCGCTCGTGACTTTGTCACCGGCACCCTGTCCCTTGACCAGTATCGCCTTCTTCACCGACACCTGTCATGTCCACCTTGATGCGGATGAGCGCCTTGTGCGTGACATTCTAGCGCTCGGTCTTGATGTGGCTTCTATTGTGGCGCCGTCCAAGAACAATTGTCTCGCGTGTGCGCAAGGCAAGATGCACCGCTCTCCCTGCCCAGATTCCATCCCGAAGTCTACTCGGCCTCTTCAGCTGGTCCACTCGGACCTGCTTGGACTGCTGCCCACAGAGTTTGAGGATGACCGTGGGCGGTACGTCCTGACACTGATGGATGACTTCACCCGCATGCGCTGGGTCTATAGTCTCCGTCAGAAGAGTGACACCTTTTCCACTGTCCAACGCTGTCTGGCTATGGTTGAGCACGAGACACGTCAGACCCTCGACGTCTTTTGCTCCGACCGTGGGGAAGAGTTCATGGACAACCTTCACCGCTGGCTCACCGAGCACGGGGTCGACCACCGCTACTCTGCTCCTACCACTCCTCAGCAGAACAGCGTTTCGGAGCGGTGGAACCGCACGATGGAGGATGATGTCCGTGCGATGCGCGCCGATTGTGGTCTCCATGAGACGTTTGCCTTTGAGGGCTTTACTTACATGACATGGGTGTGCAACTGCATCCCACACGGTCCCCTTCCTCGCCACACCACACCGTACGAGCTTTGGTATGGTCACCCTACCGACCTGTGCCTTACGCGTGTTTGGGGCTCTCTCGCTTGCGTCTGGTTCACCCCGGAGTAGCAGGACTCCAAGGTCTCCCCTCGCGGCCGCCTCTGCGCCTTTGTGGGTATTGCCCCCCGCTCCAAGGCCTGGCGTTTCTGGGACCTGTCCCACAGTCGCATTGTCGAGTCTCGCGATGCGATATTTTTTTAGAGCCTCTGCTTTCGCGACCTTTCTTGCATGCTGGCTCTTCCCTTCCCGCATGTTTCAGGCTGTCCCGACCGTCGTGTGGTGGGGGAGGAGCCTGCGGGTGTTACCCCCCGAGTGCTCGGACCTCTCTTTGACCCGGTTATCATTCCCGTCGGTCCCCCTCTGACCCCGACCTCAGATCCCTCGCCTGCCTGAGCTCCGGATCCCTCGCCTGCCTTAGCTCCGGATCCTTCGCCGACCGGGTCCCCTCTTGTGCCGCATTCACCATCAGCTCCGTCCCTACCACCTGTTGTCTCGCTTACGGGGCCGGTGCCTACTTCACCTCCCCATCCAGCTGCTCCGGCATCCTCGACGCCTGTCTCGCCCGCTCACCCGCCCGTGGGGCCTGCTGCACCTACGCCGGCTGACTCATCTCAGTCGCCCTCTAGCACATATTCTCGTGCACCGGGTGGTCGGCTGCGTCCCCTGTCCTCCCGCAGTGTTCGTAGCGGTGACCCTGGCACAATGGCCCTTAGTCTCAGCACACAAGGCCTCGAGGAGGTCCACCCGGGCTGCCCGACTGGTCGTGCTCTGATTACGTACGAGCATGCCTGCGCCGTTGATGCAGCGACAGCCTCGACTCGTGTCACCCCCACGCCCTCTGCTTTGGCCCTTGTCGCGCAGGGCTCGACCTTGCCGGGCTCAGACCCGAGCACTCTCTGCCACGCTCTGGCCGGCCTTGATGCCGACCAGTGGTGGGCTGCGTGACAGGAGGAGCTTGCTGCCCTCGTAGACCACGGTGTCCGTGAGCTCGCTGACCTGCCGCCAGGCCGCAAGGCCGTACAGGCAAAATGGGTCCTACACAAGAAGTTGAAGTAGGATGGATCTCTGGATCACTACAAGACTCGCCTGACGACAAAGGATTTCTCACAGGTCGAGGGCGTACACTAGACAGACACATTTGCTCCTGTCGGGCGGATGACCACGGTGTGAGCCCTTCTGTACGTGACTGTCCAGCATGACTGGGAACTGCACCAGATGGACGTCAACAATGCCTTCCTCCATGGGCATCTTGATGAGGCGATCTACATGGTTCAACCACCTGGTTTCAAGGATGGCACGGGTTGCGTGTTCCGGCTGCGGAAGGCTCTGTATGGTCTCAAGCAGCCACCGCATTGCTGGAACCATGAGATTGCTGGCATGCTGCAACGTGCGCGCTACGTCCCGAGCGATGCATACTCCTCTCTCTTTGTGAAAAAGAGCCCTCCTCCTCTCACTGCGATCCTCTTCTACGTGGATGACCTCCTCATTGCGTCTCCGGATCTGGAGGCCGTGCAGGCAGCAAAGGCCATCCTGCAAACCGCGTACATGATAAGTATATGGGATCTGCGTCCATCTTCCTTGGCATGGAGATCGTACGCGATCGCGTCCTATGCGTTCTCAAAGTACATCAGGAGCGGTACGCACTAGCTGTGGGGAAACGGTTTGCTGATCTGCTTTCCAGTGTGCGCAGTGCATCCACCCCCATCACTCCTAAGGGACAAAAGGCACTAAAGGTCGATGACGCAGCAACATTGGGGGAGCCAGTCGATTAGACCCTATACCTGGGAGTCATCGGCTCGATCATGTACTTGGCCACCACGACACTGTCCAACATCGCATTTGCCATCAACCTTCTTGCCTAGTTCTCGTAGGCATCACGACAACTCACACTTGATGCCGCAATGCGCGTTGTGTGCTACGTCGTGTCCACCCCCGCCTCGGTCTCACCTATCAGTGGCAGTCGTCTGTCGTACTTGACGGTTACACGGACAGCGACTGGGCGTGGATCCCTGAAGGTAGGAGCTGTACTGCTACGTCTTCTTGCTGGGCAAAACTGCTGTCTCGTGGTGCAGCGGGAAGCAAGGATACATTGCGCGCAACTCGTCTGAGGCAGAGTATGTAGCGTAGGGAGCTGGCACTTCTGAGAGCTTCTCGCTTGTTCGGCTCCTTCGCGCGCTCCGCCAGACCGTTCCTCCAGTTGTGCTGTGCTGTGACAACCAGAGTGCTGACGCCATCGCTCATAAGTCCGGTATCTTCCATGCTCGTCCACAGCACATCGGCGTTGACTACCACTTTGTCTGTGACCTGGTGCAACGGCGTGAGCTTGAGATCGTTTGGGTTGGTACAAACAATCAGAAGGCTGATTTCCTGACAAAGGCACTTGGTCGTTGCAAGTTCCTCGAGGGTGTTTGTGCTGTTGGTCTTCGCCTTGCCCCTGATGCGGGCTGAGCTTGTACAGTGATGTTGGTCTCTGTTCGTCTGTGACTGTTCCTTGTCCTCCGTGTTCCTCGTGGCTGCTCTCAGTGTGTGCCCGTGCATGGACTTGTATTCCCCATTTGGTCATGGGGGAGTGTTGTTGATGGGTGCCCTCACGGAGCACTATGACCTGTCAGCTCATGTCCATCCACGTGCAGATGCTTGAGGTGGGCACGACAGCTGCCGAGCTCTGCTGGCGCTCGGTGGCACCGTGAGGAGTGGAGCCCGTGAGGGGCTCGACGGCCTGCGCTGGGGTGCAACATCTCTGTCTATGCTTGCTGCAGGATTGTAGTGCTTTAGTGCTTCTGGTTCTAGCCGTTCAGACGGCGCCTGATTCGGATATGCTGGCACTGAGTTATGACTATTTTCGTGTTGTGTGGTCGGTTGAGGCACAGCAAAACGCTACCCTAGTGGCGAGAGCGGTCGCCCCTATTTATGCGTGTGTGGCTCATTTGTGTAGCCCTCCTTGCATGTGCTTTCTGTGGATAAGCACTTGACGCCTGTGAGCATCGTCTGACCAGACCCTTGCTATTTCCTGCTTGGTGTCACACACACTGGATAGGCAGTCTAATCAGGAAACTTTAAGGAAGTTTTTTTACTGACGCCTAGTCGGCGGCTGTGTCAGTAGGAAGCTTCCATGCATCTTCTCAACTTGGGTGTCCAGGATGCCAACTTTTGACTTTAGACTTTCAACATTTGACTCCCCTAAGGCAACATGGATTTTCACGTATGTGTCTATAGAGAAAATGGTTTTCGGCAATTGCACCATACTTAACTCAAATACCACAGTTCAGACAATGACAAGTGTTGGTGTACGATGAAGATGTGTTCAGCCATTAGGCAAGACAGATGTTGCCACAATAGAGTTGCCTTGTACACTGAATAGGGGTTTGACAAAGCAAATTCATATGTGTAGTGACAACAATATGATCCGAAGCAATAGCAATACAACATACATACGTCACTTACACGTAATTTATGTCCCAATAATAACAAACATTATGCATGACATATACAAAGTGAGTATGGGTACTCTAGACATGTTTGAGTCAAACAATGTCCTTATCATCAGAAATGAAAAGGGCCATGTACAGAGGAAAAGAAAAAATCGTGGTCCTATCCGACTGTAAAATGAAGGAAGAGTAGATAAGAAATCCTTAAGAGAAAGTCACATGCCCCTCAAAAGACGGGGCAAGGTGGACATGAATTGCCTAAAATGAGGGCAGAATAGATAGGAAATCCTTAACAGAAAGTCTCATGCACCTCAAAAGACGGGGCTAGTGAGAAGATGCGTGGAAGATTCCTAGCGACACAGCCGCCGACCAGGCGTCAGTGCCTGATCAGACAGTGACGACACTCACAGGTCGTGCACACAACGGCAAGGGTCTGGCCAGGAGACACAAGGCAAAGTATCAGAATGCTTCAATAGCATTTGCAGAGAGAGATGACAAATGACAGGTCCATGGCATGAGTACCTGCCGCGGCGTACGGCGGGTGTCGTACGCCGCGGTAGTGCAAGATCTGTCCTAAAACCGGCCCAAAACCACTGTTTTGGCCATAACTCAGCACAGACATGTCAGAATGCTACGCCGTCTGAACCTAGATGTGCAGGATCACAAGCCGGACGCTTTGACTGGTCACGTGCAAACATCCTGCATCAAACGGTGGACACACAATGCAAAACATGCAAATCGGGCCCATGGCCAGTCCTCCTGCGTGCTGTAGAAAAACCTGCAGGAGGTCCCGGGCAGTGTCCGGAGCTCTGGAATGGTCATCGGTCAGCTCCAAGCTGGTAGTCCACCACCAGACGCCACACCGGTACCACCAGGATGCGCATCAGGGATCTACACAAGTATGGACACGACCGAGTGGTCACAGTTAATTGTATAGGTCGATTATAACCTCACAAATCACAACACTACCCCATGACCTGATAGTACGCATGGCCATACACGTGCAGCACTGAGACGAGTACAACGAGTGCAAAACAGATGTGGCAGGGAAACACCCCAGACTCAACCACTCTCTGGCAAGGAGCGAAGCCCAATAGAACAAATGGCCACCAGGAACTTTCCGCGAGCTAGTGCCTTCATCAAGAAATCAGCACGCTGCATGTCAGTGCCAACCCATATGACGGAGATCACGTGTCGCTCCACCAGATCACGCAGAAAGTGATGCTCAACCGCAATTTGCTTTGTGTGAGCGTGAAAGACACCAAAGTTCTTTGCAATGGCGAGAGCACTCCGGTTGTCGCAACGAAGCACAATGGCGGGTATTGACTGACCCAGCTCAAGGAACAGGCACTGCAACCATACTGCCTCAGCAGCCCCTGCACCCGAAGCAATGTACCCTGCCTCCGATGAGCTACGTGCGATGCAGCCCTGCTTCCCGCTGCGCCAGGACGGAGCGGTACCACCGAGCAGGAACACGTAACCAGTGCGACTACGTCCATCTTGGCTCCAGGCCCAGTTGCTATCAGTGTAGCCGTCAAGGACCATCGAAAACTGCCGACGAAAGCAGAGTCTGAGGTACGGTGTGGAGACTACATACTACACCATTCGCACAACCACGTGAAGGACTCTGGCACGTGGAGCCTAAGAAAACTAAGCAAGGAGGTTGACGGCAAAAGTGATGCCAAGACGTGTGGTAGTGGCCACGTACATCTGAGATCCGATGAGTCGGAGGTACAAGGTCACGTCCACTGTCTTCCCAACTATGTGGGATCGTCCACCTTCAGGGCATCCTGCCCATTGGGCATGAGAGGCGTGGAAACGGTGGACACTGCGCCAAGGAGGTCGCTGAAGTGCTCCCCCACATCTCGTGCGTATTGGGCCTGATGCAGCAGCAGCGTCCGATGTTTGCGATCTCACACGATCTCCATGCCAAGAAACACCGCTACAAGACCAAGGTCCTTCATCCTGTAGGTAGTCTAGAGGACAGCCTTGGCCTCCTTCACGTCCTCCAGTGAAGGAGACGCGATCAGAAGGTCATCGACATAAACTAGGATGGCGGTGAATCGCTCCGGTGTCCGTCGGATGAAGAAAGAGGGATCTCTCTTGCTCTGTACATATCTCGTACGAGTCAGAGTGCTAGTGATCTTTTGGTTCCAACACCGTGGAGATTGCTTGAGGCCGTACAAGGACTTGCGCAAGTGCCAGACCTTGTCACCGTCCTCAAAGCCAGGTGGCTGAGCCATGTAAATCTTCTCATCTAGAGAGCCATGGAGGAACGCGTTGTTCACATCCATTTAGTGCAGTTCCCAGTCATGCTGAGCCACTACACCGAACAGAGCTCGAGCTGAGGTCACGCGACCGACATGGGCAAAGGTGTCAGTGTAATCGGTGCCCTCAATCTGAGAGTACCACTTGATGACCAAGCGGGCCTTGTGGTGTTCCAGTGAGCCATCTCGCTTCACTTTCTTGTGAAAGACCCACTTGACCTGAATAGCCTTCATTATAGGTGGAAGGTCGACTAGCTTGTAGACTCCGTGCTCTTGGATGGCACAAAGCTCATCCTCACAGCTGCCTGTGATGAGAGAGCTTCCTTCAGTGTGCCCGGGTCAGGGGCCATACAGGGAGAGCTCTGCGTGGTAAGAGTGAATGCCTCAATGCTAGGTCTGACAACCACAAGATCAGCTGCTACAACACAAGCGATATGAAGCTCGTGAGTGACGAGATCGTGCACTACAGGAAACGCTCGATGCACCTTTGTGTGCTCAGTATGGAAACTCAGGCCTAGGGCCTTTGTGCTGGGATCACCACTCGCGATGCTGTGAGTGGAGCGCCTAGGTGCTTGACGTGACACTCCCTGAGCTCCGGAGTCCAATGGTCGAAGATGACCGACAGACTCACGGGAGTAACCAGGGCTCGAGGGGCGCATCTCAGGCTCAGGGACAGGCACAACCGTAGCTGGTATAGGCTGAGGCAAAGGAGCTAGTGATGTTGTGCATGAGGATGCGTGTGTGGGAGACACAAAACTGGGTGTGAAAGCAGGAGCAGGTGAGGCAGAACCACGCACAGAGGCAGGAGTGCCAGTGGACACAGGTACGATTGTAGGAGTGGGCATGAGTACATGATCATGGGTACCTGTGGGGTGCGAAGGTAAAAGGGTAGAAGCTGGCTATGCAGGAGAGGTCTCTGGACCGGCGGTGATGATCGCTGGGTCATCAAGAGCTGGAGACCGAGAAGTGAAGGGGGCTCGAATGGACACATCATCCTGGCGAGAGGTGCTCGCAGGCGTAGACTCCCCCATCTATCGAGAGCCCTCACATGTAGGAACATGTGTGGCGGATATCGACGTGATCGAAGTCAAGTCATGGTAGGTGAGGGACTCAAAGAAGAGCACGTCGTGTGCCTCAACGATGCGACGATGAGTGGGGTCTTAGAAACGCGAGGCCTTTGACCGCGGGGAGATGCCTACAAAGGCACACAAGCGATCCCGCGAGGAGATCTTGGACCCCTGCTATTCCTCGGTGTACCACATGGAAGCCAAGGATCTCCAAACTTGAGCGAGGTGAAGGTCAGCTCGTTGGCCGAACCAGAGCTCATACAGTGTGACGTGGTCCGGAAGAGGACTGTGTGGGAGGCGATTCCAGACCCAAGTCATGGAGACGAATTCCTCAAAAGCGAAGAACTTCAGGAGATCGCACTCAGACCGCATAGCGCGAACCGCATACTCCATGGTGCGGATCCAACGCTCAGAAACACCGTTCTCTTAAGGAGTAACAGGAGCGGAGACCTGGTGAAAGATCCCGTGCTCGGCAAAGAAGCCGTCTATCTTGCTAAGAAACTCACCATCGCGATCGGAGCGGAAGGTATGCAGCGTGTGATGGGACTGACGCTCAACCATCACTAGCCAGTGGCGAACCGCGAGAGCGGCATCACTCTTCTGGCGTAGGTTGTAGACCCATCGCATCCGGGTGAAGTCATCAGTCAGGGTCTGGACGTATCGGCCCCGATCGAACAGAGACTCGACGGGAAGATTTCCAAGAAGGTCAGAATGGACTAACTCGAGAGGACAAATTGCGCAAGAACGGCAGTCAGGGTAGGTGCAACGATGTATCTTACCCTAAGCGCAGAAGAGATAGTCGGTCTTGGGCGGCTTCTGGAGAGAAGTTGTGTCAAGACCGACGGCGTGCTGTGTCTGAATGAGCTTCGACACAGTGTCGGAGCCTACATGACAGAGACGGCGATGAAGTAATCGTTGGTGCTCAGGAGACAAAACACAAATGACAAAAACACGAGCTGAAGGGGAAGGTGAGGAAGGAGGAGAATTCCGAGAGACACAATACAAGTCATCCATAACAGAGGCATGAAGGATGACGCTACGAGTGTCAATAGTAGTCACAGTCCCGGCGTCTACAATGTGCTCCACTGAGAGTCCCATCAGTGTGCAAGCACGTACAGAAAGCAAACTGAGCTCAAGGTCAGGCACAAATAGCACCTCGGAAATATATAGGGGGCCAGACAGACCGTCGTAACGCACAACCCCAACACCCTGGACTGGCAAGGACTGACCAGAGCCTGTGCGAACGGAACGAACAGATGCAAGAGGGCCGAGAACAACAAAGTCGGTACGACGACAGGTCATATGATGAGTGGCACCGGAATCGATGATCCAAGTGCCACCAGAATCACGATTGGAGGAGGTCACTGTACAACGGGCTATGGAACACTCGGCATCAGAAGGACGCTGGGTAGTCGGTGGGTAGGAACGATGAAGGACACAAAGGTGAGACTCATGAATCCAATCGGTACATTCTGGTCCATCGTCATCATATGCCGACTGCGCCCCCTCACACGAGTCATCCCGAGCCACAAGAACAGACAGACATACAGTCTGTGGACAACCCGGTTGTCACAACACACTCGCACCTCCCTAAAAGCGAAGTGCCAGAAGGTGTCGGAGCTCAGCGATGGTGCGATCGCGTGGGTCCAGGTCGTCGCTGCTCGCCGGCGGTGAAGCGGGAACCACTGCAGTTGTGGTCACCACGCACCTGGAGGTTGTGCTGCTGGACGTAGAACAAAGTGCGTGTGCAGCCTGAAGCACGCGAGTAATCCGCGTCCAGTTGAGCAGCTACTGGCACTTGGTGTAGCGATGGGCACCTCCACAGTTGTAGCAGTGAACAGAGCGTCCACTGCTACTACCTGATGACGGCTGCTGCTGTGACTGCTGCTGACCCAAGCCGCGCTGCCCCTTCTTTTTCTTTCTGCTACCGTGACACCTTGTGGTTGAGTCGGTGTAAGTGGGGTAGAAGAGGACGAGGAAGATGAGGACGTGATGGAATATGGAGAAGGGGACTGCAGGAGGGGCATCGGTGGTGATGCAAAGAATACTGCAGCAAGGGGAGTCTCCTGATGGGCCACGGCTGCCTCACGGGTGGAAGTCACCTGGAGGAAGAGCTGGTACGCCCAGGGAAGAAGCTGCAATGAGGCCGAAAAAGGCGCGAGCACATCGTCGATGTACCTCTTGAAGATGTCTGTGTGCTCAAGGTGAACTCCCGGCATGATCGTGCGGAGCGCCCACAGCTGCGTACCACCTGAGGTCCCAAGGCTCGTGTAGATGCAAATTGCGCGTCACAAGTAGTCGCCTGTAGGCTCGGCAGGCCCCTGACGAAGGGAGTGAAAGGCACAAATTTGCACGGCGCAGGTGGTGTGCGTCTCTGTAGCCAGCAGGGATAATGCCAGGTCTCAGTCCCCGCGTGGATCGGCGCTAGTGCCTGTACCGGCCTCGCCAAGGAATGAGCGAAAGTGGACGACGGTCTCGCGCGACATGGCGGAAGGAGTCCGACTCTCTGACCAAAAAATTGACTGAGTAAAGTGTTGACGTCAGCGGGTGGTTGCTGACGTGAGCATGAATTGATGATGTCAGCAAGGAAAATGCTGATGTCAGCTCCCCCTCCTTTTTTTTTGACAACCTTCGCGGTTGTTGCCCCGATGCGCAGGGGCCGGGTGCTCCGCAACAGCTGCGCGGAAGCTGTGTGGAAGTTCCGCAAAAGCTTCTGCTCGGCTGTTGTTGCTGCGGCACCGGCACCTACAGCAGCAACTGCGTGGCTACTGCTGCTACTTGCGCAGCTGTAGAAGTAGATGTGCGCTGCTGCTGTGCTGGAGTGAAGCTACGAGCTGCTGCTACAGCTACAACACGTAGCTGCTGTTGTGGGATGTTGCCGCCGTGTGCTACTGCTGTGCTGCTGCTAGTGCTGCTGTGTGCTACTGCTGCTCAATGTTGCCGCTGCTGTTGCACGCTGCTGCTGCCCGCCATTGCTGCCGCCGCCACGCAGCGCTGTTGCGCGTTGCTTCTGCTGTGTGCTGCCGCTGCTACGCGCTGCTGCTGCCGCGCGCTGCGACTGCTGTTGCCAGCCACCGCCTGCCGCGACTGTGGCCTGCTGCCGCTGCTGTTGATGCCAATGCTAGCAGCTGCTGGTGGCTGCCGGCTAATGCGGATGTCACCTGCTGCTTGTCGGCGGTTGCTGCTAATGCGCTCTCACGTGGGTGACGTCTCCGACAGTCGGGTGTCGTCGAAAGGTCCCTGTGGATTGACACTCACTGCTGCTGCTCTGTTGCGTCTCTGCTGCGCAGCTCGGCGAGAAGTGTCTCACCGCTCCGATACCATGAGAAGATGCGTGGAAGCTTCCTAGCGACATAGCCGCCGACCAGGTGTCAGTGCCTGATCCGACGCTGACGACAGTCAGAGGTCGTGCACACAACGACAAGGGTTTGGTTAGGAGACACAAGGCAAAGAGTCAGAATGCTTCAATAGCATTTGCAGAGAGGTATGACAAATGACAGGTCCATGGCATAAGTACCTGCCGCGGCGCACGGCGGGTGTCGCACGCGGCAGTGCAAGATCTGTCCTAAAACTGGCCCAAAACTAGTGTTTTGGTCGTAACTCAGTGGAGGCATGTCAGAACGCTACGCCGTCTGAACCTAGACGTGTAGGATCACAAGCCGGACGCTACGACTGGTCACATGCATACATCCAGCATCAAACGATGGACACACAATGCAAAACATGCAAATCGGGCCCATGGCTCGTCCACCAAAAAACTCCTGCTTGCTGCAGGAAAACCTGGAGGAGGTCCCGGGCAGTGTCCGGAGCTCTGGAACGGTCGTCGGTTAGCTCCACGCTGGTAGTCCACAACCAGACGCCGCACTGGTACCACTAGGGTCCGCATTAGGGATGTGCACGAGTATGGACACGACCGAGTGGTCACAGTAAACTGTACAGGTTGATTGGAATGTCACAAATCACAACAGCAAGGTGGACACAAATTGCCTAAAATGAGGGCAAAGTAGATAGGGAATCCTTAACAGAAATTGATATGCCCCTCAAAAGATGGGGCAAGGTGGGCATGACTTGCCTAAAAAAGGACAAGAGGAACATCATAACTAGCCACTATGGACTCGTAGGCTACATCCATACCCACGACTCCCTTGGCTCGGGACAGTTGGGCGGTCTAGTACTCCCAAGTTCCATGCCATGTGTTCAAAAGTCACAGGAGGTAGGGCCCTAGATGGTTCTTCATGGCCCAACTGTATGTTGCATACTACACATCGCTCCCACTCTTCCTTCAATGCGACCCATGCTCGATGAGCCGCCACAGGGTTCGCTACGAGAGTGCCACATCCATGATGTGCCAGACCATTTGGGCAACCGTCTGTGTCCATGTCGATCCAACGTGTAGTCACAGTTTGAGAGTAGGTGTATACTTGGCAAAGTGGACTGAAGGGGAAGCACATTTAGTACACATAATAGTACTTGTTCTTAGTGCGAACGGGTACAAAGAACAAGTTCGACAGTCGAAGTCTTCTTTGGTACATGACAGAGTTCGACACGAAAACCCGGTCTACCAACTTGACCTATGGTTTGGAACGTGCGGCAACAATATCGGGCGGGGAGAATGTACCTACTCGTGTCTGCGTAAAAACGGGCTGAACGTAGTCCTGCGACGAACGGTCCCACATCGCCTTGGGTGGTGCAACGTCGTCCCATTGGGCCGTCGTCCACTTTCGGCGTGGACTACCGAAGTGGACCAGTCCGCTTCGGTGGATGATATCGCCAATTTCGCGTTATTTTGTGTCGAATCCATGAAGCACAAGCATAGTGTTTGCAACAACAAACCCGACATGCAAACGCAAACAAATGAATGTCCTACCACCATGCGGTCGCGCGATGTTGTTAGGGTTCCGTTACGTTCTTTGATCGAAAGTGTGGACGCCGGTTGCTGCAGTCCAGATGAGGTTCCGCTGACGTCGACATCAGTTTACCCAAACCCTCGACACTTCGTTAAAAAAATGTGGGCGGGGTAGCCATTTAAAAATATGTGGGGTAAAACTAAGAAACTAATTAAAAATTGGGGCGAACTAGCTATAATTGTTCGAGTGGGGGTTGACATAGTTCTTTTTCTCAGAATGGGGGTGTCTCAGACATGGTGGGCCGGAAATGGGGGCGATCTGGAGTTTGGCCGGCCCTGGACCCAAAAATACTTTCGCAAGACGTCTAGATCTGGTCCTGCGGAACTCCGATGGATGCAGCTGTACGCTTTCGAGGAGGCGTCAAGGCGAAGCTACCCACGAAGGACGCAGCCTCTGAGGGTGTCATGAGGGAAAGGGGGACTGTGATCGAGGAATGGGCCAGTCACGTGTTGGATTATCTGTTCTCCTCTTTGTCCTCAGCGGGTGTTGCTGGGGTCCCTCTCGCTTGGAGGGATGGAGGGAGACGCGTGCTCATTTCTGGCACTGGCGTGCTCCGTGAGCCTCGTCTTGCAGTCTCAACGCTGCTCGCGCTACTTGTGACTGCCACTGGGCTTGGCGCGGAACGTCTCTGAGGAGGGAGGGATAGACTGAGGCAGGAGAGAGTGGGGAGGGAGAGCGCGATGCACACGGCAGTCGTCCTCGGAAAAGGATCATCGACTCCTCCTTGCCCCGCTTCTCCCCCCAAACCCCCCACCCCACCACCCCCGTCCCTCCGCCCTCATCCTCACTCCCTCCCTTCCCCCCTCATCCTCACTCGATCCCTCCTCCCCTGATCCTCACTCCATCCCTCCTCCCTCACACTGACCCCCTTCACTTTGCACTAACCGCGTTGCTCCATCCCGGGACAGCAGCGGCCGTTTCCTTCGGAGCGTCGCTCCAGCCACTCGTACGAAGGTTCGAGCGACGGCCGTGGGGCGGCGGGCGTGGCTGCAGCTGCTGCCGGCGTTGCGGCGGCAGCGGACTCGAGGGCGGTGGCAGGAGTGGAGGCAGGATCGGCCGCACATGCGGCGGGAGCAGCACGACAGGATGACGCCGGAATGGGTGGTGCACACGAGCATGCTCGTGCTACAGGTCGGCTCAAACCCAAGCGCTTTGCACTTGTGTCGGATTGGGTCTGTGCACGGGTGTGTGTATGGGCTTGTGCATCGGATTGTGCATGGGTGTCTGCATGCGCTTGTGCATCGGATTGTGCATGGGTGTCTGCATGCGCGTGTGCATGGGATTGTGCATGGGTGTCTGCATGCGCGTGTGCATGGGATTGTGCATGGGTCTGTGCATGGGTGTGTGCATGGATGTGTTTGTGGCTGTGTGCACGGACAAAAGAACTGTGTATGTGCCTTTCTGTGCAAGTGCGTGCATACGTGTGTGCATGTATGCATCTGTGTGTGTGTGTGTGTGTGTGTGTGTGTGTGCGTG
>SZWC01001674.1:173244-204469 GCA_023375785.1 Penium margaritaceum
GCTTGTCCTCGCCGAGCGCGCGTGTGGCCGCTCCCTTCGCCGCTTTCGCTCCGATCGCGGTGGCGAGTACATGGGTGAGGCCACGACTTTCCTCGCCTCCCGCGGGATCCACCACGAGACTTCGGCGCCCTACACACCCGCCCAGAACGGTGTCTCCGAGCGGTGGAACCGGACTATGGCCGACGCCGTCCGCACCATGCGTGTCGAGTCTGGTCTTTCCGAGGGCTTCTACTTTGAAGCCATGGCTTACATGACCTGGGTCTGGAACCGGATTCCCCACGGTCCCCTTCCCCGTCAGTCCACCCCGTACCAGCATTGGTGCGGTCAGCGCGCTGACCTCCGCCCCGCTCGCGTCTGGGGTTGTGTCGCCATTGTCTGGCTGCCCGCCCCGCAGCAGGGCGGCAAGCTCGCCCCCCGCGGCCGTCCCTGCACCTTCCTCGGTGTCTCTCGTCAGTCCAAGGCCTGGCGCTTCTGGGACCCCTCCCGGCACTGCATCGTCAAGTCCCGGGATGCCCTCTTCTTCGAGGACCTGTTTCCTCGTGACCTCATTTGCTCGGGCTCTTCTGTGTCTATCCCGTCGCGTGGGGGAGTGGTGAGTCCGTCCTCCGTCCTACCGCGTCCGGGTGACACATTCCTTGGTCCCTCCGGGCCAGCTGTCCCAGTCTCGTCTGCTGGTCCCTCCGGGCCAGCCTCCCCAGCCGCGTCCGCTGGTCCCTCCGGACCAGCTGTCCCAGTCGCGTCTGCTGGTCCCTCCGGGCCAGCCTCCCCAGCCGCATCCGCTGGTCCCTCCGGGCCAGCTGTCCCAGTCGCGTCTGCTGGTCCCTCCGGGCCAGCCTCCCCAGCCGCGTCCGCTGGTCCCTCCGGGCCAGTTGTCCCAGTCGCGTCCGCTGGTCCCTCCGGGCCAGCCTCCCTAGCCGCGTCCGCTGGTCCCTCCGGGCCAGCTGTCCCAGCCACGTCCGCTGGTCCCTCCGGGCCAGCTGCCCCAGCCGCGTCCGCTGGTCCCCCCGAGCGAGGTGTCCCAGTCGCGTCCGCTGGTCCCTCCGAGCTAGCTGCCCCAGCCGCGTCCGCTGGTCCCTCCGGGCCAGCTGTCCCAGTCGCGTCTGCTGGTCCCTCCGGGCCAGCCTCTCCAGCCGCGTCCGCTGGTCCCTCCGGGCCAGCTATCCCAGTCGCGTCAGCTGGTCCCTCTGGGCCACCCTCCCCAGTCGTGTCCGCGGATCTCTCCGGGCCGACAGCCCCAGTCGTCTCCACTCGCCCATCAGACTCAGCGTCATCGCACGCCTTGCCACGCTACACACATGGCCCCGGCGGCAGCCTCCGACCCAGGCCGTCGGTGAGCGTGAAGACCGTCGCACCGCGCTCGGTGGCGCCTTGACCCCCCGTCGCTCCACATGCCTCCTCCACTCCCACGATCGTGAGTGGGGACCCTGGCACCAAAGCCCTGGGCCTGACCACCGCGGCCATCATTGCAGATCTGCACCTGTGCTCCGCATTGGGCTACGCCATGCTCCATCACGAGCATCGGCACGCTGTCGTGGCTGCCCTTGCGCGCATCCCACCTGGGGCGCGAGAGGCACATGCTCTCTCAGTTCGCTCCACAGCACGCCCGGAGGACCCAACCACCTTGCGCGAGGCACGAGCCTCCCCTGAGGCCGCACACTGGGACGCTGCTTGCGCCGATGAGCTCGCTGCTATCCGACAGCACCACGTGTACGACCTCGTCGACCTTCCTCCAGGTCGGAAGGCCATCGGCGCCAAGTGGGTCTTTCGGCGCAAGTGGAAACCNGACCACCGCGGCCATCATTGCAGATCTGCACCCGGGCTCCGCATTGGGCTACGCCATGCTCCATCACGAGCATCGGCACGCTGTCGTGGCTGCCCTTGCGCGCATCCCACCTGGGGCGCGAGAGGCACATGCTCTCTCAGTTCGCTCCACAGCACGCCCGGAGGACCCAACCACCTTGCGCGAGGCACGAGCCTCCCCTGAGGCCGCACACTGGGACGCTGCTTGCGCCGATGAGCTCGCTGCTATCCGACAGCACCACGTGTACGACCTCGTCGACCTTCCTCCAGGTCGGAAGGCCATCGGCGCCAAGTGGGTCTTTCGGCGCAAGTGGAAACCTGACGGGTCCTTGGACAAGTACAAGGCCCCCCTCACTGCAAAGGGGTTTGCCCAGGTCCCTGGGGTCGACTATGACCAGATCTTTGCCCCAGTTGGCCGGTTCTCCACCAGCCGGGCGCTCTTCAGCCTGGTCGCCCAGCATGGATGGGAGCTGCATCAGATGGATGTGAGCAACGCATTTCTCCATGGTTCACTGGAGGGTGAGGAGCTTTACATGGTGTAGCCACCAGGCTTCGACGATGGCACCAGGAGAGTATGGCGCCTGCGTAAGGCCCTCTATGGCCTGAAGCAGTCCCCTCGGTGCTGGAACCAGGAGATCAGCAGCACGCTCCTTCGTGGTGGGCTCCAGCGCAGCACCGCAGACCCTGCACTGTTTGTCAGTCCGCGAGGCCAGACCTTTGCTGCTGTTCTGGTGTACGTCGACGACCTCCTCATTGCGTCGCCAGACACGGCTGCCATCCAGCGCGTCAAGGAACTGCTGCACGCCACCTACCAGATGAAGGATCTCGGGTCTGCCCGAGTCTTCCTGGGCATGGAGCTCGAGCATTCTCCATGTCCATCAGGCTGCTTATGTGCAGACTCTGTCCACTCGCTTCGCCGAGGACCTGCCACTCGTACCAAGCGCATCCTCACCCATGTCGCCCGATGGCCAGGTGAAGCTGAAGAGTCTTGACCCAGCTGTTGTGGGGGAGCCAGTTGACGTGACCGCGTACCTGCGAGTTATGGGGTCATTGATGTTCCTGGCGATGACGACGCGTCCAGACATCGCGTTTGCCGTCAACCTCCTGGCCCAGTTTTCTCAGGAGCCGCGTCACCTCCACCACGAGGCCGCGATCCGAGTATTGCGCTATGTCGTCTCGACTCCTCGGCGAGGTCTCATGTTCCGCTGTCAACCGTCTGTTGTCGCAGTGGACTACACCGACAACGACTGGGCCGGCAGCCCGGACGGTAAGAGTCGCACAGGCTGGATCTTTCTGATTGGCGGCATGGCTGTGTCCTGGCGCAGTGGCAAGCAGGGGTGCATTGCACGCAGCACCGCTGAGGCTGAGTACGTGGCTCTTGGATCAAGCGCGTGTGAGAGTGTGTGGTTGCGTCGTCTGCTGTCTGAGTTGCGCCAGTCTGTCCCATCCATCACGCTGCATTGTGACAATGAGAGTGCCATGGCCATCGCCGAGAATGATGGCGTGCATCACACATGCACAAAGCACATCAACGTCGAGTATCACTATGTGCGTTCATTGTTGCATGACGGCAGCATCAGCATCGTGTGGGTTGAGACAGCACGGCAGTTGGCTGACTTCCTGACCAAGGCACTGAAGCGCGACTCGTTCAAGAAGGCTGTGAGTTCGGTCGGCGTACGTCCTTGAGTGGCTCTCTCTTTGTCTCTGCNTGTCCGCCCATGTGCACTACGCCTGTGAGTCATGGGGGAGTGTTGGTTTTTTCGCATCTCTCATTGTGCTCTGTTGTGTCCTCCCGGCTTGTGTACATCGGCGTGCAGATGACTGACTGCGAGACTCGACGCTGATGGAGTGTCGTCCGGTGGAGCCGACGCACGCTGAGGTCTTCTCGCAGTTCGCTAGAGCCTCCTCTCTCAGGCGACGCGCTCAGCTCCATCGGCAGGCCTCCTCGGCGGTCGTGCTGCCGGCGGTCATTGACACCGTATTTGCTGCTTGCATGCGTCCAGCGCGTCCCATCGCGTCTGCATCGTCATGCACTGCCTAGGGTCCCAGTTGCATGTTGCATGGCCCTGTTTGGCAGCATAAACCGTTGTGGGCACTATCTGGGTTTAGGCTGCCATAACTCCTCGCTACTATCTTTCTAGCAGNTGAACTGAGTAACAAGCTCTACAGAGCTGGGGGGGCCTAGAACTTGGAGGGGTCTCCCATTGTTGTTCATTCTTCATTCCTAATCAGTCATTGTCAGTTTTCAGCTGCTTTCTGGCGCTAACTCTGGCGCGCGCGCTTCTGAGTAACAAAACCCAGAGCTTCCAGACTTAGACTCTAGAGCAGCAGACTGAGGGGGCAGCTGACCTAAGTAACGAGCGTGGAAGCCCGCACGCTGCATCAACAACGCTGCTGCCCCAACATGCTGCATAGTTTCCTTTTTCTATTTAAAGGAACGGAGTAGTGTAGACAACGCTTTGGCCGGATGGTGCTTCCACGCTGCCAGTGTCGTGGTCTGCTCCCTCCTCGGGTCGGCTGCATAGTTCCGCACAAGACAGCAAGTGGCGGACATTGCTTGTCGAGGTCCTTTTTGTCGATTTTTTCCCTCAGAATGCGCAATAGAAAGGAGTCATTTGCACCCTCAATCTCGATGGCTACTTTGGTAACAACTTTGAGTCAAACCTCAAATATTTCGACGGCTCGCATGTGTTTCTGAAAAATGGGAGACCATAAATATTCATAATTCAGCACGGTGGATCACGCAATTTCTGAGGAACCATCAAACTGTAATAGCTGCATGCGGTTGAATTGTGTTTCCAACACGATTCACCGTCCGATGGCTTCCTCGTCAACGAGCCTTCCAGGCCGGCAAGTCATCCGATGTTCAAGGCCCTGTGCCGTCTTAAATCTATCGATGGGGTTTTGTGCGCCATTTCACAAGTGTGAGAACCAATCACCGGTAAGCTGTTATTGCACGGAATGCCTCATCGATGATTGGAACGTGCTCGGCCAGCCCGTCTAACCGTCTTTCCGACAAGTCACGTTTTCCAGCTTTTCCGCTAAACGATGACGTGTTGTATCCGGAGTCTTCCGTTTCAAATTCAAACATATGAATTAAAAACAATTGACAGGAATGCGATCGACACCGCGCAGTTCGTCGATTCTGTCGACCGCCGAGTTTAAAGAAGAACGTGTCATCGTGAAAAAACATGCATTCTAACTTCGGCAAGCCTCGGTTCTGAACCACCTAATCGATAAATTCCGACGATTTTTTAAGAACGAAACGCAAGATTAATCTATCGATGGAGAAATCATCGACTAGTCGGTTTACGGGCATCGCAACAGAAAAAGCGTGTGCGCGACGTTTTCGAAAGCGATCGCAATAGCTCGCAATTTCGCAAACCGCCAAATGATTGCCGCCTTTACAGTTCGAAACAATAAGAGCTCGGTCAGAACTCAACCGGTGGCCCCTCGAAACACAAAATGCGGGAGAACTTTAATCGAAATTCCGGTATGGACGTACGAGATGCCTTCGTCCGTACAGACATGCTCTACGATGGCTTCAAATGACAAGCGCGCGCTTCTCATGCGCCATGGACCGGTGGCCTTCGGTGGGGTCCGGTGGCTTTCCCTCCGGTCCCTCTCCCCTGCTTGCCGTGCGGAGGCCACCCTGCCCATGGGGAGGGTGGGCGCCGATGTGCTCCAGCCCACTTGACTCCGACCAGCCCGGTGGACAGGGCCGGACTTGGAGGGAATGCATGAAAGCATCGCCGTGAGTCACCGTACGGAGGCATTAATCTCGTGCGTCCATACCGAGAATTTTATCGAATTCTTCCCGCCTTTTGTGTTTCGAGGGGCCACCGGTTGAGGTGTGACCGACCTCTAAGGTAACGGGGCTCAAAATTGGAGGTGGAACTACAGACTATGCACATTGAGGGCATCGCTTGTACTCGGGAAATATAGGCCGTGTTTGGAAACGTGTGAATGAAGTGACTCAATAAGGCCTAGAATACATATTTGGGACAGCATGATGAAGCAGACAATGATGGTTTCTCCCGATCTCGGGACTGATCTTTCCGGACTGATGAGTGGCCTTTCCATGCGAAACTAGACAAGAATGGTGGCATTATATCCAATGAACTCTGAACGATCGACGATCAGCATCAGCCCAAGCCAGACTTTGTAATAATGAACAGTTTAATTATTTATTTCAGGTCACGATTGGAGAAGGCAACGGCCTCGATCTGACGTCAGAGGAAAAAGATTCCGATATGGTGTTTTGCGTCAGAGGTACAATCCGCTCCGTTCCCCATCCTTCAATGAGATATCCACCGGCGAAAATCAGGAAATCCCTGTAAAGTAGCTTTTTGTTTTTTCCCTTTTCGGTCACCATATTGGAGCGCTTCCAAACACGACCATGCAAGAAACGAAGTTTTCATCGCTGCATTCGTTGTCCTGGCAGTCGCGCAGTCGACAAAGAAGGCACATCGAGAACCTCCAGTCCGTCGACACTGATGGACTGATAAGCAAGCACCTCTCGCCTGCTGCAGTTTCAGCCGGCATTTAGGGCGTGGTCCAGAGCCGCCGGGCTCCGCCACGGCAGACTCGGAGAAGGCGGCAAAGCGAATTAGCTTGTTGATGTGGCATTGCGAAGCCCTTGCGAGCCGAGGTAGCTCGCGAGTCGAAAATGGCGACAACCGCAGGTCAACGGTCTGCGGCAACATCACGGCAGCGAATTCAACAAGGAATGTGAATGGACGCGAGAATTCGGGACTCATTTTTGGCTTGCCGGAGCTGCCTCAGAAACAATTGGCTGTGACGCTGCGGCATCCAGCAGCCTTCTCTGGCAGACAATGATAAAATTACCGTGATTTTGTTTTATTTTAACCGGTGGTTCAATGTGGTAAATCGGTGACTGCCGAAAATTGGTCAAATTATGGAAGTTCCACGGTCTGCCGCAGACCATTTCGGACGGCCGCCGACCGAATGGATGCGCGAACCCGCCCATTTCCGGGAAATTTTATGCCACTGTCTGCGGCAGCGTCCGAGGGAATGTCTGCCTCAGACTCTGCGGCAGACATTGCAACCTCGCCTTTCATGCTGTGCCGGAGCCCAGCGGCACTGGACCACACCCTTGGGTCCAACGACTTTGTCGGTTGACAAAAGAGGATCTGAGGTGGCTCCACGAGCATGGAGTGCATCATGTGATGTCATGTGCCATGTTGTCTCCCATGGTTGTTAGCAGGTGTGCCAATGATTTAGCACTCAGAGCATGCCTTCTAGTGTTCACACAACTTCTTGGGGTTTGTCGTCATCAGTAGATTTTGCATGGTAGGAACCACAAAGGTGTGTTGTCTTGCACACAACACTTGTGAGGTGGTTCGGCCACATGTTGCTCTTGTGTCATGATCCTGGGTGAGCAATGCTGCCATGTTGCCTCTGTTGTGTGCAAAACATGAACACTCGGCTACATTTCCCTCTCTATGCTCTAGTTTGGAGGTCACTCAGGTGTTTCGAGAAATTTGTGCCCTTCAGCATTGGTGAAGACTTGTGTGTTCTTGGAGGGAAAGGTTTTTAGTGTTTGTAATTCAGACGGTGGCCCATCACATTTCTAATGCCATCTCGTCTTGCTCCACAACCTCATACATGGTCATGTCTCTTTGTGTACAAGAGACTGAGTGTTAGACTTCGTTAGAGTTGTATTTCATAGGATGGGAGCCACCTGTGGTCAAGCCGTGCACTTTGTTGGGAGTAGCTCACACGCAATCGATGGAGTGTGGCGACATGAATTGTGCTCTCATGTCTGACATTGCTTGTTCTCCTCGTGTTGGTTTTCGTGCATCTCTCATTGTGCTCTGTTGTGTCCTCCCGGCTTGTGTACATTGTGCAGATGGCTGCAGATGACAGATAGCGAGACGCGACGCTGCTGGAGTGTCGTCCAGTGTAGCCGTCACACTCTGAAGTCTGCACACATTTTGCTAGAGCCTCTTCTCTCACACGCAGGACGTGCTCAGCTCCATTGGCACGCCTCCTCAGTTGTCACGCCATTGGCAGCCGCTGCCACCGCAGATGCTGCCTCACGCAACCTGTGCTAGATCTGACTGCAGCTTGCATTTGCAGCGTCAGGTCCTCCTTAGGGTCCGAGTTTCAAGTTATTCGGGCCTGTTGTGGCTGCCTGGGTTTAGGCAGCCATAACTCCTTGCTGTTATTTTTCTGGATGATTCAAACAGCACGACTGTGTTCGCAGCGTGGGTATTTAGGTATGGTCCAGATTTTAGGAAAAACGGACGACGCCCGGGTTTGGGGTCGTCGGGTGCCTGGCCGGGCTCACCGAGAAAACTCAGCTTGCAAGGAAAATAGGAGTTTCCTGATTGGTTGGTGACTTGAGTAACAAGATCTATAGAGCTGAGCTAGGCCTAGTTCTGGGAGGGGTCTCTCAGTTGCTCTCATTCTAAATTCTGCCAGTCTTTCTGGCGTTAACTCCTCAACGCACAGATTTTCCTCTAACAAGTTTCTTAGTAGTTAGAGGGGGCAACAGTGCAGAGCAGCGAGCGTGAGGCCATGCCTACTCCAACTATGCTGCAACCTCGTGTAGAGAAATGAATAGGAAGCTTCCTCATCTTGCTGTTTCTGACGCGGTGACACTATCCAGTCATCTGGTGCACTAGCAAGCAAGTAGGTGCAAGAAGCAAGGGTCAGGCCTGGGAGATGCACAAAGTCTCATAAGCTCCAATAGCTTAGTAATACAGAGAGAAATGACAATTGACAAGCGCAAAACACAAATAACTGTCGCGACGCACGGCGGGTGACGCACGTGATAGTGTCAGTTTGTCCTTATGCCGGCCCAAAACAACTGTTTTGGCCCTAACTTTGCGCACAAGTATCCAAACGCAACATCGTCTAAATCTAGAGATGCAGAATCTCGAGCCGGATGTTAGGACTGGTCATATGCACAAGTTCGGCATTATTCGGTGGACAGAGAATGTAAAACATACAAATCGGGATCGAAAGCCAGTCCACCCAGAAAACACTAGGGTCTGCAGAATAACCGCAAAGCACCCCGGCAAACACCCACGATGTAGCGGCAGCTGTCTGGTAGCTACTGGTAGGTGGAGCCACCACTCGACGGTGCTATCGCGCTGGGTGCGTCCGCATCAGGGATGTACACGAGCATGGACACGACCGAGTGGTCACAGGAAGCTATACAAACAGACGGGGACGACTCATATCACAATACCAACTAGCCGCTCTAGAGTAGTTTCTAGCATGGTATTAGAGCAAGAGCGCCGCAAAAGCAGCAGATCTAGCAGCAGTGAGTCGAACAGGTCCCAGTCTACGTCGAATGTCCCAGAAACGCGCCTGTGTAGGGGACACATTGCACAAATTTCTCTGGCAGAGTTGACCCGTCGGATGGCATCGTCAAAACGCTCCTGACACGGGGGAAACGTTGCCGAAGTTTTCTTCGGCAACACCGACCTTGCGACGGTGGTAGCGTTGACGGACTTGCGGTCGACAAACTGACGGGCAATGCCGTGACGACACCGACGCACACTGCGATGGCGCCACAGACAAGGGAAGTCCCTCATCTTGCCCTCCCCTTCCTCTCCTCTGCTGCTGCTGCCACGGTAGTTGTAGCACTTTGCACCACAGCAGTGGCAGTGGCTGTCGCGTAGCCGTAGCAACCGCAATTTAGATGCTACAGCAGCTACGACTGCAACCACATCGTGGTTGCAGTCATCCAAGTAGCTGCAGCGGAGCCGCAGCTGCGACAATAGCAGCATAGCCGCGGCAGCTGCGGCAGCTGCAGCAGCAGCCACAACAGCCACTGCCGCACAGCCGCAGCCGCAGCAATAGTAGCATAGTAGTCGCACGCAGCCGCGACAGCCGTAGCCGCAGCAGCAGCGGCATTAGCGATGGGCATGGCAGCATTCGCAGCTACCATAACAGTTGCAATTGCAGCAGCAACGCAACAGTCGCTCGTAGCCGCAGCTGCTGCTCATAGTCGTAGCAGTAGCGGCCGTAGCATCAGCCGTAGTAGCAGGAGCAGTGAGGACCGTAGCAGTAGCAGCAACAGCGGCGGCGGTGTAGTAGCAGCCGTAGCAACAACAACAGTGCAACAACCAGAACGGCAACGGTAGCAGTAGCGGCGGCAACGTAGTAGTAGCGGCAGCAGCAATAACAGCACGGTGGCTGCAACGTCAAGAGTGACTCATTGTTGACGTCAATACTCGCGAGCCACTGATGATGTCAGGGGTCATGAGTTGACATCACTGCTGAAATCACAATTGACGTCATTGCTGACGTCACTACTGACGTCAACTCTCATGAAAAAAGAATCCATCATGGCTGGAAGCCTTGGAAAACAGGGGTCCTCCTCTGTTGGAGGACCCACTAGTCCTCCTTTTCTATAACAATTAAAATAGCTGCAATAGCAACAGCAGTAACTAGAGCAGCCGCTATAGTAGTAGTTGACATTGCCACTGCCGTAGTAGTAGCCACAACACTAGTTGCAGCAACAATTTTCGTTGTAGCAACAACAGCCCATGCTACAACTGTAGTAGCAACAATAGCATCATTAGAAGCAGCAGTAGTAGCAGCAGTAACAACACCCACAGCAACAGCAGCAATAGCCATAGCAACAGCAACAACTACAACAGTAGTAGCTATAGTAGTAACAGTAGCAACAGCAGTAGCAGTAGCCACAGTAGCAGCAAGAGAAGCAGCAGCCACAACAATAGAAGCAATAGCAGCAACAGCCCACAACCTTCCTCGCCGGCTGGCCAGATCCCCTAGCCGCTATTTGCCAACAGCTTGTCGCAATGACATAGCAACTTCCAGTAATGCAATCACCGACACCACAGATCCACGCGAGTGCGCCACCTCCCTTCCTTCCTCCTGGGCACGCCAGTCCCTCTATTTCTGCGGCACACATTACTTTGCGTAACAGTAGACCCAGCGCCAATGACAGACGATGACATCAGTCCTTGACCCTACTCTGGGTGCCGTTTGTAGGCCAAAGGACTTTGAGATCCCGTCCCCGCCGCTCCAGGCTGGCGAGCAGTTCCGGAGCTGGGAGTTTAGCTTCCGCATCTGGGCACAACGCGAGGGTCTATGGCCCTACTACACCCTCCCATATGATTCCTCTCAACCCGACCAGTTGCATGATGTTGGTCGCGCCGTATGCGCCCTCGTCCCTGTCGCCCCTTCGGCCGCACGCCTCGCCATCGAACCCTTCCTCGGCGACTTCACTACTGGCGGCCTTCACGACCCCGCAACGGCGTGGCACATCCTTACAACCCCCCATCACCTGTCTTGTGAAGCCGTGACCAGCCGTCTGCTCCGAGAGTTTAACTCCCTATTCATGGGGGAGACAGAGACGGTCACCTCCTAGTGGCAGTGGACGGAGGACATCCTCCGTCGACTACGAGACACTTCTCCATCCCGTTTATCCCCGCTCTTGACCATCAAGCGCGGTGCCACCGACGTGTTTGCCGAAGTCTTTGTTCATTACACCCAAGACATTCTCACTACGATGGCCGCCTAGGGCACCCTCATGCCCTAAGCATACGAGCTCTTCCTCCGGTTTGAGGAGGCTCGTCAGGAGTCCCGCATCCAGCGCACGGAGGCCCTCGCCTCTCCCACCGTCGCCTCAGTAGCTGTTGCCATCCCCGTAGAATCTGTGTCTTCCGGCGCCCCATCGTCAGGGAAGAATAGCACAAGGGCAAAAAGGGCAAGGGCTAACAGCAGTAGTTGACCGGATCCAGTGGTGGCGGCTCGGTCTACCAAAACAGTGGCCAGCCAAGACACGTGTGCTACACGTGTCTGCTCCCGAAGGACGAGGCGCGCGTCATCGCCACCATGCGTCGCCAGCATGAGCGCCGTCTCACCGCCCCTGCCGTGGCTGTCGTCGCCCCTAATGCGTCTACCCCGCCAGGCAACTTCACCCCTGCGACAGTCGTACCTGTCCTGCCGTCACCAGCCCTGTCGTAGCACCATACATAGCCGTCGACACCCCTACTTCCGTCAATGGCACATCCCTCCTCCCTCCTATGCTCAGGAGCCGTCATGCCGCAGTCGATCTACTCCCTCAGACCCTCCACCCGTGAGCGCCAGTTGGAGCAGTTCATCTCGCTCCAACTTGGACTGCCTCACCCTTCTCCCTAGGGAAGTGCGAGTTACGTCACCGCCTGTTCCGCTGCACTGTCCTGCATGATAGAGTCTGAGCTGTGGTCGTGCCATGCATCCTCGGCCGCCCCGTCCGTGCCTGCTAGCCCCTCTAGGCCAGCTATCCTAACAATGCCCGCTGGCCCCTTCGGGCCGGCCGCCCCATCCGTGTCTGCTAGCCCCTCCGGGCCAACCGTTTCGTCTGCGTCCACTGGCCCTTCCGAGCCGGCCGCCCCGTTCGTGTCTGCTAGCCCCTCCGGGCCAGCCGCCCTGTCTGCGTCCGCTGGCCCCTCCAAGCCGGCCGTCCCGTTTGTGTCTGCTAGCCCCTCCAAGCTAGCCGCCCCATCTACGTCTGTTAGTCCATCCGGTCCATCAGCCTCGTCCGCGTCAGCTGAGCCCTCCGGGGCGGGGCCGTCAGCCCTGTCTGCGCCACTTGGACCGTCTGCGAAGTCGATGCTCCAGGATGCGTCCAAGACACCAGTCAACTCACTCCTTGCCGCTTCCTCTCTTCCGCCTCCTTCCCGGCCACGCTACACACGTTGCCCGGATCGGACCCTCTGACACAGGCCATCAGTAGTACACAGGCTGCCACCTCGCGCCCTCTCGCGCCATGACCCCTTGTGACCCCCTGTTAGACCCACTCCCACAGTCGTGAGTGGGGACCCTGGTACCAGAGTTATGGTTAATCACCCCAAATTCATACAATTCAAAATCAGTGCATGAAGAAGTGTATTTCTTTACGCAAATGTTTTTCACAAATCATCCACGAAACTGCATGTCAGCAAAGCCCGTATGAACATTCTTCTTATTGAACTGAAATTATAATGGGCTCTATGTGATATGTGGCAGTTTCTGTGAACAGCCCATGTTTTCTAGTTTGTTCACTTCCCAATACACTTGTTGATACACAATTCTATGGGCAAGGCCATTGGTCATATATGTGGTACGAAGGCCCTTGGCTTGGCCGCATTGGCTGTCATTGCAGATCTCCACCTGGGCTTGGGACTGGGCTATACCATGCTCCATCACGAGCACCGACATGCTTTCACGGCCACGCTCACGTGCATGCCACAAGGGGCTCGGGACACGTACACCCTTATTGTCTGTCCCACGGTATGCCCAGAGGACCTAGCCACCTTACATGAGGCTCGAGCTCCTCCCGAGGCCGCATAGTGATGTCGTCTCGACTCCACGATGAGGCCTCATGTACCATCGGCAGCCGTCCGTTGTCGTAGTGGAGTACACTGATAGTGACTGGACTGGCAACCTGGACGGAAAGTGCCGCACTCGCTGGATCTTTCTCGTTGGCAGCACTGCTGTATCGTGGCGTAGTGGCAAGCAAGGTTGCATTGCACGCAATACTGCTGAGGCGGAGTATGTGGCTCTTGGTTGTGGCGCATGTGAGAGCATGTCGTTGCGTCATCTGTTGCCCGAATTGTGTCATTATGTTGTATCTATTACCTTGCATTGTGACAATGAGAGTGGCATGGCCATCGCTAACAATGACGGCGTACATCACACAGGTAGAAAGCACATCAATGTTGAGTATTACTATGCACGTTCATTGTTGCACGACGGTAGTATGAGCATCGTGTGGGTTGAGACAACACGGTACTTGGCTGACTTCTTGACGAAGGTACTAAAGCGCGAATTGTTCAAGAAGGCTGTGAGTACGGTCGGTGTGCGTGAGTTGATCTCTCTACCCATCTCTCTGCCCGCGTATTGCCTGTCCTGGGGGAGTCTTGCCCACTTAGTCGATGTGTTTGCTGCCCGCCCATGTGCACTGCGCCTATGAGTCATGGGGGAGTATTGGTTTTCGCGCATCTCTCATTGTGCTCTGTTGTGTCCTCTTGGCTTGTGTACATGGGCGTGCAGATGACTGACGGCGAGACATGACGCTGTTCGAGTGTCGTCCGGTGGAGCCGAGACACGCTGAGGTCTGCACACATTTTGCTAGAGCCTCTGCCCTTAGACGCATGACGTGCTCAGTTGCATCGGCACGGCTCCTCAGTAGTCACGACGCTGGCAGTCACTACCACCACAGATTCTGCCCGTACGCGTCCTGTGCTAGATCTGACTGCACGATTGCATTTGCAACGTCATGTCCTGCTTAGGGTCCGAGTTTGAGGTTATTCGGGCATTGTTGTGACCGGGGTCATTTTAGCGTATTCGGTGCCTGGGTTTAGGCAGCCAT
The DNA here is from genome assembly GCA_023375785.1 of Penium margaritaceum. Lineage (NCBI taxonomy): Eukaryota > Viridiplantae > Streptophyta > Zygnematophyceae > Desmidiales > Peniaceae > Penium > Penium margaritaceum. The sequence goes on from SZWC01001674.1 coordinate 187,385, forward strand.
AACTCCTTGCTGCTATTTTTCTGGATGATTCTGACCGCACAACTACGTTTGTAGCGTGGGTATTTCGGTATGGTCCAGTTTTCGGAAAAAACAGACGACGCCTGGGTTTGGGGTCGTCGGGTGCCTGGCAAGGCTCACCGAGAAAACTCAGCCTGCTAGGAAAATAGGAACTTCTTGACTGGTTGGTGACGTGAGTAACAAGCTCTACAGAACTGAGCTAGGCCTAGTTCTGCGAGGAGTCTCTCAGCTGCTCGCATTCTCAGTTGCTAATCATTCATTCTCAGTTCTGTCAGCCTTTCTGGCACTAGCTCCTCAGCGCACAGTTTTCCTCTCACAAGTCTCAGAGTAGCTAGAGGGGGCAGCAGTGCAAAGCAACGAGCGTGGGTCATGCCTACTCCAACTATGCTGCAACCCCAACCTACCGCTCTAGACTAGTTTCTAGCTGCTAGAGTGGAGCTCTTGCATTTTTTTATAAGATGAGAGGTCCAATTTGCATGTGCATTTCTGGGAGATTCACTTTCGTCTTTTTGGTTTCTGTGCTAAAGATACGGAGTGACCTCTGGCCTTGTTTCACACTCCACTAACACTGATGTAGGTGATTGAGCTAGGATGAGTTCTACTATCGGCCACAATGCTATGGAGGAGGTGTTGCAAACTACATCTATGTCGTTTCACAAGAGAGCTTAATGGTGGCCTCATGTGCATGTTTTGCTGATTGTCCCTGCTCACATACTCATGGACTTTGTCGGGTGTCATTGTGACATGGTGATGTGGTTTCCCCCGCATTGTTCCCAGGACCTCGTTCTGTTGCTGGTCTCAGGTGGCTAATCCTCAGCGCATAGTATGGAAGGACGGAGGAGACTGGTTCGAGTCACCTAGCGAATGGAAGAATGACGCGAGCGAGACTGAGCTCGCTGCTTGCTTGCTCGTCGGCCTCTTACCATCACCCTACACCTCGTTGACCTGTTAGTTGTTCCATGGCTAGTGACCTTGACACATCTATTCACACACTCCCATCTATGGCTAGTATGTAACTTGCCTAATCCCACCTTCTCTTCCGCTCTTGCTTACTGGTATCAGGGCACATGGGGAAAAGTTACGTCAGCTCCGAGGGACTGTGTCACTCGACATTGTCCCGAGGTCCTAGGAAACCTGTCTGCCGGCCCCCACCGCGAACACTACTACCGTTGCCCATTGTGCCCCAACTGCAGCAATTTTGTTGCACTAGACCCACATAGTGTAGCCGCGCATACCTGAGGATGTGTATGCGAGAGTTGCCTTCTGGTCATCGCCTCTAGCACACTAGATCTCACTCCCACGCTCATCCATTCCGCTCAGTGTCAGACACACGCATCCGTTCCACTGGACCAGCGTTGCTGCACTTTGACGGCCTTCCTCCAAGCAAGCTCGTGCATGACAGCCCTTCTACCGACTGTCACTTCCACGCTAGTGGATCTTGTCCACATTTTCATCGTGCTAGCACCACGTACTTCTGTGACATGAAGTAATCCATTGAGCGTCTTGCTATTGCCAATCGCCGTGGCTTCTTGGAACTGTCCTCCACCACTCTTGGCCGTTGCTCTAAGCACCTACTACCGCTCCTCTTGTCCTCAACCGCGGGAGCAGATGGGGGCCCTTTTCATTCTCGTCTTGCCGCCTCGGTGGCGTTCGTGGCCACCCCGGCGTATCACAAGATCCCCGGCACTCACTACTCGGAGCGAATTTTGTCACGCTGGATGCGTCATCGACGTGGGACTAGTGGTGGCTCACCCGTCTTTGAGTCGGCCTCCTCACCTCGTCCAAAATGAACTACCAAGTGCGCAGGTTGGGATAGTAGCATTGTTGGTGCAGCTTGCGGGAACCCATGCTTGTTGCTTGCCGCTGTCGCCAAAGCAAAGCGAGAGAGGCTCTGTTGCCCCCTAAGTCTGCTGCACTAGAGTTTAAGTCTGAGAGCTCTGGTTTGTTACTCAGAAATGCACACGTCACAGTTAGCGTCAGAATTGCAGCTGGAATGAAGCAATGACTGATTAGGAGTGAAGAATAGGCAACTGATTGAGACCCCTCTCAGTTCTAGCCTCACCTCAGCTCTGTGAGGCTTGTTACTTGGAAAACCAGCCAACCTAGAAAATCCTAGCATTATCATGTATGACAGAATTTCCAGGGTGAGCCCTGCTAGACACCAAACAGCCCAAAATCCGCGCGTTGTCCGTTTTGCCTAGAGACTGGACCATACCAAAATAACCACGCTGCACACGCAATCGTGTAGTTAGAATCAGAAAGAAAAATAGCTCCGTGGAGTTACAGCAACCCAAACTCGGGTGCCAGCTGCAATGCTCCTGAGAGCAATCTACGACTACTGATGACGTGACAGCCAAGGGTTGTTGCCGATGGAATTGGCCGTCTGAGGGCGCAGTGTCAAAAGCACGACTTGGATTCATGACAACACGTCACCGAACAGCGTTCCGTCGGGATCAGCGTCCATCCAGTCAGTTGTCTGCATGAGCATGTACACCAGTTGAGAGGTCAAAGTTGTAGGTAGCGGCACAAGAATTCTGGCACACGCTCCCTACCGTGCTAGTGAGGATCACAAGGCAGCCATGGAAAAGGGAGAGACAAGGAGCTGGTGAGAAAACCTAGAGAGATCACGAGAGGCAAGTGTGTAAATGGGAGTCACAGGCTAGCAAGCTCTTAGCAGCCAGTAGACTGGGCCACCCACTCGAGTGGTTCGAAGTGGGACCCGGGCGCCATCCCGGGGTCGAACTGAATCGGTCGGCAAAAATCCACCGTGGTTTCTCACACTCCGGAACGGCCGAGAGTGTGGCCCCATAGGACCAGCAACTCGGTGCTAGAAACTACAAAACTAGCCAAGCATGCATATAAACCACATAGAGAGCAACATCGACCATGAGCGTATGTGGATGCATGTATATCCCACTTATTTCTCTCATGCTTTAGCCCAGTGGAAGCGAATCACCACACGTTGGTAACAGCGAACATGTCCTCAGATGAGACTGGGCATGACAGAGCTCACGTCAATCTTACACCCGGCTGAGATGCCAATGATGTATGGCTCGTAACGCGTGTGCCTTGAGCTTCATGTCAGCTTAGTCACCTGCAGTGATGGTGTGTGTGAATGGATGGAGTCAAGAGGTCACTTGCGTGTCTGACAATGACAACCAATGCTCCCTCATGACCCACAGACAAACAGTCCACACACCACACAGAGAAAACAATACAGGCAATAGAAAAAGAGTAGCCACATCAATTTGGGGCATTGCGTGCACGCAACAGGCCAACTGCACGCACGACAGCCTTGATCATTCCACTGCTAAGAGCTTTGGTGAGAAATTCTACACGCTACTGACAAGTGTCAACCCAGACAACCTGGAATTATCCTACGGCAATGCGCTCACAAGTGAAGTGATGTTCAATGTTGATGTGTTTAGTGCACGAGTGATGCATGCCATCATGCTCAGCGAAAGCCTTGGTGTTTTGATTGTCGTAGTGTAGTGTGATTTAGCGGATGGGCACACGAAGCTGTTGTAGAAAACGAGTCATCCACACACTCTCATACGCACCTGCTCCAAGCGCGACGTACTCAGCCTCACTAGAGCTGCGTGTAACGCATCCCTGTTTTCCACTCTTCCATCAGATAGTAGTCCCACCTACAAGAAAGATGTAGCCGGTGCGATTGCGTGCGTCTTTGTCATGAGCCCAATCACTGACAAAGACCATAGAAGGCTGCAATCAGTAGCACAATCCTACATGTGCGGTGGAAAATGCATAGCAGGCGACACGTAGCGCTTTCTCAAGGTGCCTCTGACGAGTTTGCTGAGAGAACTGGGCAAGAAAGTTGTCCGAGAAGGCCACGTCCGCTCGAGTGGTGGTGGTGAGGTACATTAGAAATCCGATCACACTAAGATAAGCGGTGAAGTGGACAGTCTCTCCGAGCTGAGTCGTGTCAAGTGACTTCAGCAGTCACTGACCAGCTCTAGTCATTGGTGTAGATGCATTTGGAGTGTCAGCTAGCAGGGAGACAAAGCGCTCCCCTAGGCTGTGGATGTAGGCAGCGTGGTGTACGTGTAACGTGCGACGCTGGCGGTCACAGTCAAGTTCCATGCCAAGGAACACTCGAGCTGGACCCAGGTCCTTCCTGTAGGTGGACTATAGGAGAGACTTCACTAACTACACGTCACCGCGACTGGGTGATGCAATGAGGAAATCACCTACGTAGACCACGATGGCCACGAAGGGCTACGAGGGTATAATGAAGAACAGTGATGGGTCAACAGTGTTATGACAAAAGCTAACTCTCTCGAGCGAGCGTGGATGAGATCTCTAGATTCTAACAGCAGGGTGATTACTTGAACCCGTAAAAGGCATTACACAGCCGATAGACCTTGTTCATGCCATCCGTAAAGCCTGGAGGTTGTACCATATATATGTCTTCATCCAGACGTCCATGCAAGAATGCATTGTTGACGTCCATCTGCTCCAGTTCCTAGTCATGCTGGGCGACCAGAATCAAGAGAGCTCCGGCCATGGTGTACCGTCCAGCTGGAGCAAACATCTCATCAAAGTCGATACTTGGAATGTGGGAGAATCCCTTGGCGGTAAGCCGGTCATTGTACTTAACCATGCCATCAGGCTTCAGCTTACGCCAAAGGTTCCAACAGGCCGAAACGACCTTGCGGCCTGCTGAGAGATCAACAAGTTTGAAGACCTCACGTTCATTGAGGGTCGGGAGCTCCTCTTCCATGGCCTTTTCCCAGAGATGAGCGTCAGCTGCCTCTCTCGCCTGAAGGACGATCGTAGACTCTGGTGGAAGTGAGTGAAGCCCAAGTGCCACAAAATAGGCGGCGACGTAGCCAGTAACAGACGCCTCAAGGGCACTGTGGAACTCATGAGCTACAAGTGCATAGCCCACTATCGAGTTAGGATGGAAAACACTAACAGCCAGTCCTAATGCATCTAGGCCAGTAGGTCTGGCAGAGGAGCCGTCTACAATGGGGGATACGTTGGAACGAGTGTGACGCTACGATTGTTTGCTGTTTGTTAGCTACTGAGCTAACCACCTCTGGCAGAGAAGCCACAAAACCGAAAAGCTCACAAACATTTTTTTACACCTTCCTTTGTTGACATGTGTCATGCACCCCAAACTTAATCAGACATACACTTCACCTTCAAGAGTCCTAACGCTTTAGCATTCCATCTCAAGAAGAGCTCAAGTCGTCAATACGCAAGAGAGAATCAAGCAAGGGTGAATTGATCAGAATGCAAGACAAGTCATTTTATAGCTGTCTATCCAGTCCTAGAGCTCAAAAGCACATTCCTGGGATGTGGCCTGAACCAGCCACATCACCAATAGACTTGCACTGTGGGCTTGAAACATAAGCATCCTAATGTCAAGGTGACAGACCAACCATGTAGCGTCCAAGAAGTTACTGGCTTTTTTTCTTGGAAGCTTCCATAGAAAACAAGATGTGCATGGCGCTAGGATCAAACTCATTACCTCTCACTTGGCCAAATCAACAAATGGCCAAGTTAACCACTCACCCACATGGTGTACTCATAGGTCATATCTCACATGAGATAGAGCATAGTTGAGTCACACTACAACGGATCCAGGGATCATACCTCCACAAGGACCACAGAATTTTTGATCCGTCCTACAACACTGAACAAGGGACAAGACATTCAACAAATCTCTCCCTTGCACCTTACGTCAGTGACCATCATCATCCGTCATCGCTTGCGTTGACCATGCCGATACCTTGCGTGCCTGCCTGGTGGAGATCCGTGTCCAGTGGCTTTATAAGCATGTCGGCCCGGTTCACCTTGGTATCGACGTACTCGAGTTCCACTGTCCGTTTGTAGACCATGTCCCGAGCAAAGTGGTAGCAGATTCTGATGTGTTTTGTGCGCTTAGACAGGAATTCACCTTGGTAGCGCCCATTTTGTCAATCTTGATGACCGTCGCCATAACCTGTGGTGCCCTCATCTCAGATAGCAAGCTTTGTAGCCACTGCATCTCTTTACACACCTCAGCCAAAGCGATGTACTGAGCTTTAGCTGTTGAGAGGGTGACACATTCCTTCTTGCGACTTGCCCAACTGACTGCATCTCCATTCAACATGCACATGAAGTCGGAGGTTTATTTTTTGTCGTCGATTTTCCGTCCCCAATCAGCATCAGTGTTGTACATGAGACTAAGTGACGCGGATCCACCGATGCCTCCAAACTAAAGCTCCACGTGCCGCATCCCCTTAAGGTAGCGCATGATGCGCTTCACAGCCTGCCAACAAAGTGGACCAGGATCGGCCACAAACCGGCTCAGCTGTCCAACAACATGGGCTATATCTGGTTAGGTGGCTACCATGACATACATCAGAGTGTCCACTACAGACTGATATTGGAGGCCCAGCATGTCATTTCTCTCCGCTTCGTTGGATGGGGACATGGAGGAAGCAATCTTGCACTCGTAACTCATGGGTGTACTAACAGGCTTGCAATCTGCCATGTCATATCGTTTGAGTATGGAGACAATGTATTTTGTCTGGTTCAGGCTGATGGTACCTACTGCTCTGTCACGCTTGATGGCAATTCCAAGGTAGAAGTCAAGAGGACCCATGTCCTTCATCTCAAATCTGCTGCACAGCTACCTCTTGAGATCGTCTAGCTCCCGCAATGAAGAAGAGCATTGAATGAGGTCATCAACATATAAGGCGACCAACATGGTCCCTTTGTCTCTCTCATGCACATACATGCTAGGGTCGTTGTCACAGTGCATGAAGGACTCCTCAGCCATGAATCTATCCATCTCCTGGTACCAAGGTCTCGGTGCTTGTTTAAGCCTATAGAATGCCATCACCAATCTACACACCTTGCCCTCGGGAGCATCAAGCCCCTCTGGGACCACCATCAACACCTCCTCGTCAAGGTTTCCACAAAGAAAGGCTGTCTTGACATCCATCTGGTGGACCTCCATGTTCTGAGCAGCAACAATGGCGAGCATTGACTGGTTGGAGACGAACGTCACAACTGGAGTAGAATTCTCATCGTGCTCTGCGCCAGGGCGTTGAGAGAACCCCTTTTCTACCACATGTGCCTTGTAATTGTCTATCTTGCCATCCTGCTTCCTTTTTTATTTCAGCACCCATTTGGACCCCACAACGTGAGCCCCGGCAGGTCTGTCCACCAGCACCTATGTCCCATTCTCCTCGATGGAGCTGAGTTCACTGTGAATTACTTCATCTCACTCCGCTTTGTCAGGCCATGTGAGTACCTCTGCAACAAACGGTGGCTCCTCTTGAACCATGAACGAATAGTTGAAGCCTGACCATTCACCCCTATCTGTGTCATAATGCTGCCAAGGTACTTTGAGGCGTGAACTGCTCCTTGGACCTGCTGGCTGTTGCTGTTGATGTGGAGGCTGGAGGTCTACTTCATCGTTGACGATTGGAGAGGAATCATCCTTGTGGTGAGGAGGACCAGATGCGTCAATATCATAGTCTGATTCCTTTGAGTCATCTTCATCAGCTCCTCTCCCTGTTGCAGCACCTAGCTCATGCCATTGTGCTGGTGCTTCGTCTCCATCAAAGAGAGTGAGCCACTCTCCCTGTTCTGGGGTGTTCTCAAGTTCCAGAAGCTCTCCCTTACTCAAAAGCCTTTTGTGGAAATCCATGTCTTTGCTGCGGATGACCTTCTTGGCTCCTTGGTCCCACAATCTATATGCTTTGTGGGTGGTGTCATAGTCAATGAAAATACACTTGTGCTCTTGCATCAAGATTTTGAGGACCCTCACCGGCTTGGACCTTGGCAAAGCTGGTGCAACCAAACACCTTGAGATGGGAGGCTTCCGACTTCCTACCTGACCATGCTTCTTGAGGCATCTTCAGCTACTGTGTCTGCTTCCTCTTGCCTCTCCTTTGCAGAGCTGTTGCAGGTGTGAGGTTCACAAGGTAGGTAGTCGTACATGTTGCTTCAGCCCAAAACCTACGAGGCAACTTGGCATCAAAGAGCATGTACCTTGTCATGCCCAGGAGGGTCTGGTTCATCCTCTCTTCTACGCCGTTGCTTTGAGGTGAGTAGGGGGTAGTTTTCTGGTGTTCAATATCCTGCAACTTGAGCCACTCCCTGCAGGCTTTGTTCTCTTCCTCATTGTCTATCCTGAATGCCTTCACCTTCTTTCCACTCTTTCACTCAACCGTAGTAAAAAACGCATGAAGATTCTCCTTCACCTCACTTTTCTTTTTGAGAAAGTATATCCAGACTTTGTGGTTGTTGTCCTCGATGCATGTGAGGAGATATCTGCTACCTCCATTTGATGGTATGCAAAAGGGACCACACACGTCTGAGTGGACGAGGTCAAGGGGTGCGAGAGCACGCGTGCCATTGCGCTTGAAGGGTTTCTTTTCCGTCTTGCCTTGAAGGTATGGCTCACACATGACCCCGGCTCCCTCGGCCCCATCACCTAGCTCCATCCCATGCACTAGCTCCTGCTTTCCCATGAGCTCCAATGTACGATGAGCCACGTGCCCAAAGCGCCTGTGCCACAGGTTCTCAGAGGATGTGCACAGGCTAGAAGGAAGAGCCCCGGTGGTTGTATTTGCATGTGATTTTGTTGTTGAATCTTCTGCTGCTAGTGCTTCCGTTGCTCCGACATGTCCTTCCTCATCTGAATCTACATTGCTGCTCTTCTCATCATAACTTTCGGCCAAAGATTCAGCCTTTTAAGTTGTTTTGGTCTACAAGACGTAGATTCCATCAACGCGAGGAACGTGTGCGACAACCTTCTTGGCAGAGTAGGAGATGTTGATGTCCTTGGTAGGGAGTATCATCGCTTCTTTCTTTGTAAAGACCACAATCATGTCATGGTCAGTTATCTTAGAGACAGAGAGCAGGTTGGCTATGAAGGAGGGCAAGAAGACCACCCCTCTAGCTTGAGGTCGGAATCTCCATCGTTGACACCCACTGTGACCAGCTTGTCACCACTCCCCCCAGCTGCCTCAACCTTGCCGTTGGTAACTCTGAAGTTGTTGCATGGAGCAAGGGAGATGAAGTCTCTTTTTGTAAGTGGTGTGCTCGTTTTTGCCCAAGTCAAGGCTGTAGGCTCCTGGCCTGAGTATCTTCCTCCCTTTGTTGGAAGCACACTCAGCCATCAAGTTTGTGGGATCCTTCCCACCATTTTCCCCTCGCCATTCATCCCCGTCTCCCCCCTCTCTCTTGGGTGAACGACACTCTCGAGCCCAGTGTCCAGCCTTGCCACAGTTACCGTACTCCTGCCTAAATTCAGAAACTAATTAATAATTAAAGTTTCGGGTCGGCCCATAAATTGGTTCTGTCTCCCTCGCCAGTGGGCGGATATTATTTTGAAAATGGCCATAAAAAAATCCGGTCGAAAACAAAAAAGACGCGTACGGCTCTTGGCCGTTTCACCTTAAAATCCATATCCACGCATGCCTCGCGAGGGCGCGGTGCGCTGTCCCCCGCGGTGCTGGCACATTGAGGGACAGCGCACCACGCTCAAGCAGCCACCCGACTGTGTGTGATCCGGGAGTAGAACATGGCGTTTTGAATTTACTAGGTCCATTACTCTTTGACCCCCCCTAGCCAACGGCCCAAAATCCAGCCCCGGGTCCTCGAAATAAACATCTGAAAAATTCCTTCCCAAAAGACCTTCCGAATTTTAGCGGCAATATGGTATGGCAGTTTCTTTGGCGCTTTGCACCCTTTCCACTATTGCTAGTGCCGTTATTTCCCTTGTACCCACAGGAGGACGTATGGCGGAAGGCACCGCTGCTCCGTGAGGCAAAGGCAGCCATGTTTGCTTCACTGTTGCTATGACGCATGGCTTCATTCCGCATATACTTGGAGACGCTGGTGTAGGAAACTTGATCTTTAGTCCACCCTGTAATCATTGTTATCATGGGACCCCAGCTTTCCAGCAGCGTCATCAAGAAAATCATGGACTGCATACCGGATTTCAGGTCCCACCCATGCCGGTGGCTTGTTGCAAGAGCGTCTCAATCTTCTGAATAAAGGCAAAGACATCCTTCCCTTCACCAAGCCTCATGCTGATGAGGTTTTTTTAAATGAAGAGACGGTTGGCAAGTGAGAGGACTGACTCACCTTGCTGAGTTTGGCATATGCCGCGGCTGCCAATGTATAACCGCTGACGTGTGAAAGGACTGAGGGTTGTATGGAGGACACAAGAATGGCAAGAGTCTTCTTGCTAAGCTTGACCCATGCCACAAGGTCAGTATCCTCTTCCTTTGGTGCTGGGACAATTTCGTTAAAATATCCTAACAGATCTTTGTCATCCATGTTGATCTCAAACTGCCACTTCCAGAGCGCAAACCCCTCTCCATCAAACTTGAGGATGGGCGAATGATTCCCTGGCTCACCTGTCCCTTCCATTCCTACAACTACAACTACTACAGATGTTGCACCTGTTGTTGATGTCGATGTACCTGTGTTTGAGGCTGCTGTACGCTGTTGGTGAGAAGAGGCAACTGCTTCTCCTGTTCACATTGGCCGTTGCAAGCAGATGTAGCTGATATAGGCTGATGTAGGTAGATGTCAGCTTTCAAGGTAGATAGGTGCAAATGTGTTGCATTCACCTCTTGCTGATGTTGACCTCCAAACAGTGAAGTTGGGTGAGAGAAAAGACACTCTCACTCCTTGTGATTTAGCGGTTGTGTGCTTGTAACCTCTCTAACCTGAGGCGTGGGCCCATAACCCTTTGTTAGCTATTGAGCTAACCACCTCTGGCAGAGAAGCCGCGAAACCGAAAAGCTCACAAAGGTTTTCTTTTACACCTTCCTCCTTTGTTGACATGTGTCATGCACCCCAAACTTAATCAGGTATACACTTCACCTTCAAGAGTACTAACGTCTTAGCATTACATCTCAAGAAGAGCTCAAATGGTCAATACGCAAGAGAGCATCAAGCAAGGGTTAATTGATTAGCATGCAAGACACATCCTTTTAGAGCTATCTGTCCAGTCCTAGAACACAAAAGCACATTCCTGGGAAGTGGCCTGAACCGGCCACATCACCAATAGACTTGCACTGTGGGCTTGACACATAAGCATCCTACTGTCAACGTGAAAGAACAACCATGTAGCGTCCAAGAAGCTACGGAATTTCTTTTTTGGAAGCTTGCATACCAAACAAGATGGGACCAGGATCGAACTCATGACCTATCACTTGGCCAAAGCAACAAAATTACCAAGGTAACCACTCACCCACATGGTGTACTCACAGGTCATATCGCACGTGATACAAAGCATAGTTGAGTCACACTACAACGGATCCAGGGGTTATACCTCCACAAGGGGCAGAACATTCCTGATCCGTCCTACAACACTGAACAAGGGGTAAAAACATTCAACATAGTACACTGTGAAAGAGAGTGCTGTGGAAGGGAATGAAGTCTCCCTTCACGGGTGTATAGCTCTGGTCCAGCTGGCGGGACATTAGAGATAGGAGGGGATGCTGTCTCACAAAAGGACGTAGAGGGCTATATAGCAGGTGTCAGAGGAAAGTTAGGATCGACACGTGGGGAAGACTGTGCCAAAATGTTGGCAGGCAGTGGCGGGGCGCTAAGAGGCGCTGACAGGGACTGAGAGGACGCGGAAGGAGAAGACTCCGGGGAAGGACCAGTGGAGGAACCAATTGGGGTGCTGGGAATCGTGTCAGACGGTGAAGAGGAAGAGAGATTAGAGGGAGAAGGGACAGCACCAGCGGAAGATGGCAGGGTCCCTACAAGACCGGAGGCTAAGACAAACCCATCCCTCAAGCTGACGGAGCAAGGACAGGGAGGAGGATGGTGCAACACGGGATAGGTCGTGAGGAAAGACGTACTCAATGAAGAGGACGTTGACAATACGTGCATGGTCGGGGTCCCAGAAGCGTCATAATTTGGACATGGCAGAGACACCAAGGAAGGTACATAGGTGTATATACGGACTGATTTTGCCGTCACGTAGGTCCTCGAGGAGCCAGACGGTAGTGACACAGCCCCAGACACAAGCAAGGCAAAATTCAGCACAATGTCTAAACCAACTCTCAAAATGGGTGACACGACGAGGGAGGGGACCATGGGGAACGTGGTTCCAGACCCAAGTGATGTAGAACATAGCCTCAAAAGAAAAGAGAGGAGGGAGGTCAGATGTACTAGGGAGGTTGTAGACACCATCAGCATTCAGGCACGCCGTTTTTCTGGGGTGTATAGGGAGCCGTAGCTCCAATACACACCCCGTGAGAAGTGAGAAACATCACTTTTCTGCTTGAGAGCAAAGCCATAGCACATACAGGAGAAATCATTAGTAAGATAGAGGACATAACAATAAACCTCCCCAAGAGCCTCATGTGGGAGGAGCCCCATGACATCATCGTGCAGACAATCTAGGAGATGAGAGGTGCATGACTCAGAGGTGGAAAATGGGGACCGATGTATTTTGCCCTGAGCAAAGTCAAGGTAGTTAGACGGGCAAGGGACAAGAAATGTGGCACTATTAAGACCATCCGTTGGAAGCACACGAAGCATTCTGACAATGGCAGCTGTGTGTTTGTGACACAGGAAACAATGTAGAAGTTGTGTGTAAGCAGGAGAAAGGCAGCAAGCAATGTGCACATGGACATTGGTTGATGGAGCAGGCACAAAGGAGGAGATACAAAACAAGCGGTCATAGTGTTTGCCCTGCAGCAAAAGGCGGCAATGTCAGAAACCGGGATGTGGTTCCAACGTGGCCCGACGGGTCTTCCGTGCTCACGACTATGTTTTGTGCGGGTGATTCTGAGTCTAAGCGTGAGCTTTCTGGTCGCCTCATGCTATGTTTCTGGCAGTTGAAGACAAATGCGAGACAGTCACATTTGCAAAGGGAAGAACGTGATTTTGCATTAGTCTTTGAACATGGACATGATCTGAATATTTGTAGGGCTATTCATGAGCTCTCCAGCACACCAAATCGTGCACGATTCAGATCACCATAGCTCCCGCTACATCATCCGAAGTACAGCACCCCAAATCAGCCGCTCAGTCGGCGGCGCGCACCACGTCGCCCGCCGAGGTGCCCTCACACATCAAGGATCCATCAAAATGCCATTCCGGAGGCGCAGATGTCCCTACGCATAGTTACGGCACCCCTCGCGCCTTTGGGGTCTGTTTCGATGAGTTAATCATCGAGTTTGGTGATGGGGATTGATGTGGGTCGAAACCTGTTCGCGGACCTCCAGTCGGAATTTTGACGAATTCCCTCAGTAACAAACTGCACTCCGGAAATCCGGCGGATCATCCACCGGACGCCTCGGCACATCTTCCGGAGAAAAATCCCCAAATGGCATTTTGTTACTCGTTCCGGTCAATTATTCACCGGAAGTCGAACCGCGGCCGGCTCCCAGAACCGCCACGCACACCCCAACTTTGGAAGCCCATATCTCCCTCGTTACTCATCCGATTCCGGTGAAATAACTTCCACCGGATTCAGCGACTTTTCAACTTTCAGAGGCAATCCTCCATTTTAGGATCCGAGCAATCATCGAGTCACCAGATCCTTCGACGAGGAATTTCCTCTCTCTGGCGGCCCGTCGACGCCTCCCGGCGCCGCACTTGGGCATGCAGAGGGGCAAATCTACAACATTCTCCCCCTTGTACCTGCCATGCCCGCTGCTCCTGCTTGCTCTCACTCATCTTCCGCTGTGTCGTCCAGCCCATCATAGCTGGTCATCCCAAGTCAGGCCACGCTCAATGCGTACCGGTCGATGGGTTGCGCTTTGGTCAAGCAATCCGCAAGCATGTTGTGCGTGCTGCAGAGCTGCAGCACCACCTGCCCCTTTTCAACCATGTCCCGTGCATAGTGATAATGCACGTCGATGTGCTTCGTCCTCCTGTGCTACGTCGGGTTGTTGGTCAGCGAGATTGAGCCGGTGTTGTCCTCTTGCACCACCGTTGGCTCCTGTTGCGGCACGCCCAGCTCCCCCAGCAACCTGCGGAGCCACACCGCCTCCTTGACTGCCTTGGCCAGCATGATGTACTGTGCTTCCACTGTGGAGGTGGCGATGCAGTCTTGCTTTCTGCTGCACCACGAGACCACTACACCAGTGAGGAAGAACACGTAGCCGGATGTGGACTTCCGCTTGTCCACATCGCCAGCGTAGTCTGCATCCGTGTAGCAGACCAGATGCAAAGGGTCCGCCCACCCCTTGCTGTCGAACCTCAAGCGCACATGCCGCATCGCTTGCAGTAGCGGAGGATGCGCTTGACCGCCTGCCAGTGTAGTGGCCCTGGATCGGCCACGTACCTGCTCACTTGGCCAACCGCGTAGGCCAGGTCTGGTCGAGTCGCCACCATGGCGTACATGAGGCTGCCCACCGCCCATTGGTAGGGCACCCCTGCCATATCCTCCCGCTCTTCTTTTGTTTGCGGCACCATTGCCGCACTCAGTTCACAGGTTGTGGAGACCGGAATGCCAACTGGTTTGCAGTCCTCCATGCCGTACCGCTTCTGTACCTCGGCCACGTATTTGGCATGTCCCATCTCAAGCGTGCGTGCCCTCCGGTTCCGCGTGATGCTCACCCCGAGGTAGTACTACAACTCCCCCATGTCCGACATCTAAAATTTGCTTCTCAGCTGCTCTTTCAACCGCTGTAGGCTCGGCACATCTGTTGAGCACAAAATCAGGTCGTCCACGTAGAGTGCAATGATCTGATGGAGCTGTTTGTCGCGCCGCACGTACACGCTGTGATCCGATTCACAGCGCTTGAAGCCGAGTTGTGCCATGAAGCTGTCCATCTGTTGGTACCAGCATCTGGGCGATTGTTTTAGCCCATACAAGGACTTCCGCAGTTTGCACACTTTGCCCTCCGGTGCCTCCACCCCCTCCGGCGCCTCCATGTAGATCTCTTTGTCTATGATGCCGTTGAGGAAGGCCGTCTTTACGTCCATTTGGTGGAGCTCCATGTCCTTCGCGGCCGCCACCGCAAGGATCGCCCAGATCGTTGTGAACTTCACGACGGGAGAAAACGTCTCATCGTAGTGCTCCCCCTTACGCTGTGCGTAACCTTTCGCCACCAGCCACACCTTGTACTTGTCAACCACACCTTCCTTTGTGAACTTGGTCTTGAAGACCCACTTTGAGCCGATGACCTTGGCATCTTTCGGCCTGTAAACCAGCTCGCACGTATCATTTTCCGTTATGGACGCCAGCTCTGATTTGATGGCTGCGTCCCATTGATCCCCTTCGGGCCGCGCAAGCCCCTCTTGCACAGTAGTCGGCTCCATTGATGCAGCCAGCATGCACCATGTCATGCCGATCCATCGACCGGTGCTTGCATCGAAGCGCTTCCCCGCTTTTTGCTGCCTTCCGCTACGGTGCGGTAGTTTTGGTGGCGTATCGTCGCTCTGCTGCGATCCCTCCGACTCTGCACGCTCTGGTTCATCATCGACTGGACGGCTCCTTGAGGATCTCTCCCGCTCCGACGAAACATCGCCCGGACGGACAGCGCGTCCAGTGGATTTTCCACCGACGCCCGTTGTACACTCTGCCGGGAGTGTGCGCCTTGGCACCCTTGGCACCCTCATCCGCCGGATCCTTCCGGTGGATCTCCTCATCAGCTTGATCGTCATTGGAGTCCTCCGTTTTGGCTGCCACCGCTGGTGCACCGTCACGCTCTGATGCCGCATCCTCAACTTCGGTGTTCGCCGGCTCCTTCTCATAGTCAAGGAGCTGGAACCACTCCCCCGTCTTTGGGGAGTCCACCACGCCCACATCGTTGCTACTGATGTAGCTGTACTGCTCGTCAAACTCGACATCTCGGCTACGGATTCCCCCCCCCTTGCGCATGTCGTAGAGCCTGTACGCCTTATGCACGCTCTCATAGCCAAGGAAGAGATACGAATTTGCCCGTGGCTCCAGCTTGCTGTCGCGCCTCTGCGTAGCCTGCACCACCGCATGCGCCTTGTACTCGAACACTTTCACGTGTACCACACTTGGCTTGCGCCCGTTCCAAACCTCCTGCGGCGTCTTCCAACCGCTCTTCCCCTTCAGCAACGCTGTAGGAGTGAGGTTGATGGTGTAGCTCGCCGTATGCAAAGCTTCCGTCCAGAAGCTTTACGACAATTCTGCATCCACCAACATGGCCCGTACCATGTTCAGCAGCGTCTGGTTCGCCCGCTCCGCCATGCCATTTGATTGAGGCAAATACGGCGTAGTTTGTTGCCATTTTATGCCCTGCTGCTTCATCCACCCGCTACAGCCCACATACTCTCCGCCGTTGTCACTACGTAGCGCTCTGACCTTCCGGTCAGTCTGCCTCTCCACCGCGGCGACATACTCCTTCAGCCGGTCCAGGACCTCGCCTTTCCGCTTCATGAAGTATACGTAGAGTTTTCTGCTGTAGTCATCTATGAAGGTGACGAAGTAACGCGCGCCACTCTTTGACGCCGTCTTGAATGGTCCGCACACGTCGCTGTGCACGACCTCCAGCAGGTATGAGGCGCGATTCACGTTCTCATTGAACGGTTTGCGCCGTGCCTTGCCCAAAATACAAGGCTCGCACTTAATGTGCTTTGCTGCATCTGTCGCCTCTTCCGCACCGTCGATGACGAGGCCGCGTACCAGATCATGCTTCGCCATCTCCTTCACGACTGCGAGTGAGGAATGCCCCAGTCGTCAGTGCTAGAGCTCCAGATCAGCTCCTCCTCCCTTGGCCAGGTTGACGGTGCGTTCCTGCGAATCTGCTGAATCTGTCGCCGCGGGGATCACCTTGGTCTCCACGATGTAGATTCCTCCCTCACGCTTAGCCTCTAGCACGGTCTCGCCGCCACCGTCCTTCCGCACGACTGCCCCTCTTCTCCTGAAGAGCACCTTGTACCCCTTGTCCGTCAAGCGGCTGACACTTAGGATGTCAGCCAAGCCAGGTACGTGCTGCACGTTCTTGATCACGCGCTGCACCCGCTTCCCACCAACCACCACCTCCACGTCCACATCTCCTTGGCCAGCCGCCGGCTCAACCTTGTCGTTCGCGACCACCATGGACTTGCTGGACTTGGTGTAGTTGATGAACCCGACCTTCTCGACCT
>SZWC01001674.1:204861-226760 GCA_023375785.1 Penium margaritaceum
GTCCTTCCGCACGACTGCCCCTCTTCTCCTGAAGAGCACCTTGTACCCCTTGTCCGTCAAGCGGCTGACACTTAGGATGTCAGCCAAGCCAGGTACGTGCTGCACGTTCTTGATCACGCGCTGCACCCGCTTCCCACCAACCACCACCTCCACGTCCACATCTCCTTGGCCAGCCGCCGGCTCAACCTTGTCGTTCGCGACCACCATGGACTTGCTGGACTTGGTGTAGTTGATGAACCCGACCTTCTCGACCTGGGTGTGCTCCTCAGCTCCGGAGTCAAGGCATCGCATGTTAGCCTTCTTGAGGTAGTGGTTCTGAGTGCCATTAAGGAGCGCACTCTTGCCTTTGGCGTCCTTGCCGCCGGCCTTTGCCTCCTCGGTGCACTCACGGGCACAGTGGTCCTCCTTGACGTAGTTGCGGTATGCACCCTTCTTGGCGCCCTTCTTGCCGCCGCCATGTCCGCCACCTCCCTTGCCCCCACTTCCGCCACCACGCGTTTTGGTGACGAGGGCCGATGAGGAAGACGAGGACTCCCCGCAGCTCCATCGCTGTGCCTCGTTGTAGATGTACTCTGCAACCGCGCCATAGGTGAGCTTGTCCTCTGCCTATCCTCCCAAGACAGTGATGAGAGGGCTCCAACTGTCAGGAAGGGCCATGAGGAGGGCCATCGCCTACAGTTGTGTGTCGATCTTCCACCCCACTTCGTTGCACTGTGAGGCGAGCGACACGATCTGCTGCATGGTGGTGATGACATCATCTCCCTCCTCGATTCTCACCATCAGGAGTCGCTTCATGGCAAAGATTTTGTTCGCCAACGTCTTGGATTGATGGATGGTACAAAGTTTTTTCCAAGCCTCGGCTGCCAACTTGTAGCCTTGGAAGTAGCCCCACTGTGACTCAGCCATCCTGGACACCAGCAGCATGAGCGCCTCCGTGTTCTTCTTTGCAAAGGCCTCCTTTTGCGCCTCCGTTGTTGTCGCTTCGTCGAGGACTTTGGTTCCCAACATGACCTGCAGCACACCCTTATGCGCGAGGTGGATCTCGAAGTGCCACCTCCATAGCCCAAAGCCAGGGCCGCTCGCATACTATTGGATGGCCTGCGTCTCCTTCTGCGCCATTGCGCAGTCTCAACTCCGGGACCTCAGAGTTTGACGGCGATGTCGTCCCCGACGACAATCTCGTCCGCCGCGAAAAGTCGTGAGTGATGTGTAGACCGGTCAGGGTTGTGGGCCCATAACCCTTTGTCAGAAACCGGGGTGCAGTTCCAACGTGGCCCGATGGGTCTTCCGCGCTCACGGCTATGCTTTGTGTGGGTGGTTCTGAGTCTAAGCGTGAGCTTTCTGGTCGCCTCACGCTATGTTTCTGGCAGTTGAAGACAAATGCGAGACAGTCACTTTTGCGAAGGGAAGAACGTACTTTTGCATTAGTTTTTTAACATGGACATGATCTGAACATTTGTAGGGCTATTCATGAGCTCTCCAACGTACCAAATCGTGCACGATTCAGATCACCATAGCTCCCGCTACGTCATCCGAAGCGCAGCACCCCACATCAGCCGCTCAGTCGGCGGCACGCACCACGTCGCCCGCCGAGGCGCCCTCACACATCAAGGACCCATCAAAACGCCATTCCGGAGGCGCAGATGTCCCTACGCGTATTGGCGGCACCCCTCGCGCCTTTGGGATCTGTTTCGATGAGTTAATCATCGAGTTTGGTGATGGGGATTGATGTGGGTCGAAACCTGTTCGCGGACCTCCAGTCGGAATTTTGACTAAGTCTCCGAGTAACAAACTGTACTACTGAGTTTCGGACNTATTGGCGGCACCCCTCGCGCCTTTGGGATCTGTTTCGATGAGTTAATCATCGAGTTTGGTGATGGGGATTGATGTGGGTCGAAACCTGTTCGCGGACCTCCAGTCGGAATTTTGACCAAGTCCCCGAGTAACAAACTGTAATACTGAGTTTCGGACTCCGAGCCAGGATTTTGGCTAAGTCCCTCAGTAACAAACTGCACTCCTGAAATCCGGCGGATCATCCACCGGACGCCTCGGTAGATCTTCTGGAGCAAAATCCCCAAATGGCATTTTGTTACTCGTTCCGGTCAATTATTTACCGGAAGTCGAACCGCGGCCGGCTCCTAGAACCGCCGCGTACACCCCAACTTTGGAAGCCCATATCTCCTTCGATACTAATCCGATTCCAGTGAAATAAATTCCACCGGATTCATGGACTCGTCAACTTTCAGGGGCAATCCTCCATTTAAGGATCAGAGCAATCATCGAGTCACCAGATCCGTCGACGAGGAATTTCCTCTCTCTGGCGGCTCGTCGTCACCTCCCGGCGCCGCACTTGGGCATGCAGAGGGGCAAATCTACAACAGGCCAGATGTGCCATGAGAGAGAGAGGGGAGTTTGCAGCTAGAGGAGAAGTCCATGCCCTGGTCGTCGAGCGTCGTAACAGAGAGTATACTCAACTCAAGCGATAGAACACATAGGACGTCCGGCAAGAACAGTTCCCCTCCGAAGCCGACAAAGCGCACGACCCCAACCCCCTGAACAGGGAGCAACTGTCTAGAGCCGGTGCAAACAAAGTGAACAGAGTCAACAGGGCCAAGAGAGACAAAGGATAAACGTGACGAAGTCATGTGGTGGGTGGCTCCGGAGTCACGGATCCACAAGCCACCCGCCGCACGAATAGTGGAGGGGTCACAAATCACTACGACAATGGCAAGCTGCGGAGGAAAATGTTGGCCACATGTGGCAAGACTGCGGGGCATGCAAATGGACTGCTACTCTTCAATCCATTGGATATCACTAGGAGGATACCCGGGAACATGACCGGAACAGGACCACACAATTCCCCATCAATGACACATGCAAGCGACTCCGACCCGGAACACCCACTCTCACCTCCCTGATCACGAAGATGACGCTGGTGGACATCGTGGGAGAGAGCAGCATTCAACTGGCGATTGTCCTTAGGCGGGTCAGGATTGATGACAACGTCGGAGGATGGACATCGGGACGGATAGATGGGAGACGCCCAGGTTGAAGGAGAAGAGAAGTCAGGAGGGAGGCCGTAGTAGACCGATCCCCCATACTATGGAGGCCACTCTAGGGATAGGGCAGCGGAGGTGAGGCCGCAGCGGTACTGTAGGCGGTAGCCTCGGTGGGGATAGGAGCACTATGACCAGTCGGAGCTGTAGAGGTGGCGGCTCAAGAAGAGCCCCTAGAGCCACCGGAAGAGCGTGCACAGTGCGTCCACATGGCCGACGCAAGGCGCTCCTTGTCCGGTGGAGCCGGAAACTTCGGTGTTGAATGTCCTGTGGCACCACGGTTCCAGCACGTGATAGTGCTGGAGTGGAAGAGGAGGAGGAGGAAGGAAGCACTACTGGAGTCCTTGCCTTTGCCATGACCAACTTGTCCGTCATTACTAGCACCGTTGGTGCCTTTGCCTCGACCGCGACCACGGCCATCCCCCGTCCCCTTGGCTGAGGAGAGATATGGCTGAGGAGGAGGGTGAGGACGATGAGGTCGACAACGAGGAGGTGGAAGGGAGTGCGATGGTGGCAGCTGCAACAATGGCACGGTGGATTCATTTGTTTTGGAGGATATTCCACATGTCAGTGAGGCGCTGGAGAGTGAACTCCCAGAGTCCCCCAATGCCGCAAGGGAGGGGGGCGTCAGCAGGTACAGGCTCGGATGCAAGATGCTCAAGCTCAGAAGATTTCACCTCCCAGAAGATGTTGGACAATTCGGGGACGAGGCCGTTGACGATGGAGAGAACGGTAGGAGGCTGTCCAGGAGTCGCTTTGCCAAGGTCGTGCAGAAGGCAGAGGCTATGGGCCCAGAAGGCGTCCGTAGTTTCATCAACACACATAGAGAGCATGTTGAAGTGGACGGTGAGTACACCTTATGCTACGTGGCCAATGACAGTGGTGCATCCCTTGAAGACTGCAGAAGCACTAACAAGGTCAATAGACATTCGGTGGATTGTGTCAGCATTGTAGAACCCAATCTCATCAATGAGATCATCACGTCCAGCATGGTTTAGAGCACGGATAGCACATGCCGAATCAACACCCGTAAACAAGAAATGTGGATTTCTAGAGGAATTTGGTTCGTGATAGTAATCCCAAAGCCGTTCACCCCGTGCCCAAGCACTGAAACAAACCTCCCAGGAGGCAACGGTGAGGTTAGTGATGAAGTGAGGTGGTGCGGAATCAAAATCAGGTTTGTGATGCGTAGGCTATGCAAGGGCTTTGGCAGTGGCAGCACCCATAGTAGCCGCGACAACAAGGGGGTCAGAAGTGAGAGAGCCAGTGGAATTTGATGCAAAAGTAGGTGAGGTGGAGAATGCAGTAGCAATGCCAACAGCAGCAGATGTAGAGGGCAGAGAGCGTTGTGCAGGCTGTAGGCGATTGAGGACCAAATCAGCTATGTGGTTGGTGAATGTTTCTTGGTTATCCTGTTCAGTGCATAGTTTCTCCTCTGCAGTACATTGTGCTATGAGAGCTACCTGGAGAGTAGCGCGCTCTCGCCGTAGCTCCTCCTGTAGTGCGGCATACTAGTCATCATCAGCAGGCATGATGAGCGATAGGTGAACTCAAATGAAGGTTTTTTCCAGTAGAGTTTCCCCTGTCCCAGTGGGTGTGGAAAGGTAAGATGGGTATGGCTTGTAAAGTTAGTATTATAAGACAACGAATTTGAATGCACACATACAGCCACATGGGAGAAGAGGACCAAGACATCCAAGAGGCAGGTGGACGAAAGCTCACCAGAGCTAATGGCACAAACTAAACAGGGGTGAAAGCGTAGTTGCTGCTAAAGCTGTGGTGACTGCCATAGTGGAAGAGGTGGAGACGATGAGGTAGGCGACCCCAGCAAGGGTAGCACCTATGAGGGTGGAGATGGCTGCTGCAACTGTAACAAGAATGTGAACCTGATGACCCAACGGTGACGATGTAGCTACAAGGGATGCCTGAACCATGGAGGTGTGGATGGAGACAACGGCGTTGGAGAGGACAGTGGTAGCAGGTGCTGTTGCTGTTGCGACAGAGTCTTCGACGGTGAGACCTGTATGGCGATGTTGACTGCTACTGCTTCAAGGGGTCCTTGGTCAACAACAACAGCGATTGAGGTGCGATTTAGACACCACGTAGCGCACCACTCGTACAACCGCGTGAAGGGCTCTCGCCCGAGGACACTGTGAAAACTGTGCAAGGAGGTTGACGGCGAAGGCAATGTTGGGTCGTGTGGTAGTGGCCAAGTACATCAAAGAGCCAATCAGGCACAAGTACAGGGTCACACCCACTGTCTCTCCCAGGTCTGCGAGATCATCCACCTTCAGAGCATCCTGCCCGTCAGGTGTGATGGGGGTGGAGGCTGTGGAAACTGCACCCATGAAGCCCCTCCCTCACAACTCATGCATAACGTGCCTGGTGCAACACTCGTGCGTGATAGTCGCTGACGATCACGCACGATCTCCATCCCAAGAAACATAGCTATATGATCAAGGTCCTTCATCTTGTAGGCAGCTTGGAGAACTGCATTGGCCTCCTTCACAACGTCCATAAAAAGAGACGCAATCAGGAGGTCGTCCACGTAGACCACAATGGTGGTGAAGCTCTCAGCTGTCCGTCTGAGAAAGAGGGACGCGTTAACGTCACTCTGCACGTAACCGACACATGTCAGTGTGCCGGTGATCTCCAAGTTTCAACACCTCGGTGACTGTTTCAGGCCGTACAAGGCCTTGCACAAGTGTCAGACCTTGTCACCGACCTCGAATCTAGGTGGCTAGACCATGTAGATCTCCTCCTCTAAGGTGCCATGGAGGAATGCGTTGTTCACGTCCATCTAGTGCAGCTCCTAGTCGTGGTGAGCAACAACCCCAAACAGAGTGCAAGCGGTGGTCATGCGGCCAACAGGTGTAAAGGTATCAGTGAAATTGACCCCCTCAACCTGCGAGAACCCCTTGGCCGTCAAGTGAGCCTTGTAGCAATCCAGTGTACCATCAGGCTTCACCTTCTTGCAAAAGACCCACTTGGCCCGTACAGCCTTCCGCCCAGGCGGGAGGTCGACAAGCTCATAGACACCGTGCTCACGGATGGCTCTGTGTTCATCCTCACAAGCAGCACGCCACAATTCTGCATTGTGGGCTAAGAGTGTCTCCTTCAACGTGCCTGGATCAGGCGTCGTTGAGGGAGTGCTCCGTGTAGCTAAGATGCACACCTCCAGACTTGGTCTGACCACGACAAGATCAGCTACGATATCACAAGCAACCAAGAACTTTTGGGAGACCAACTGGTGGCCGATAGGACATGCCGGATGTACCTCAGTGTAGTCTGCCTGGACACTCAAGCAAAGGGCCTTCCTTCCAAGCTCAGTACTCTGACCACTACGGGTCGGGTGTCTAAGCATTGTGTCAGCTGACCGCTAAGCCCTAGAGGCCAATGGTCGAAGACGACCACTCGGCTCGTGGGAGTAGCCCAATGCTGAGGCGCTCACCTCAAGCTGCAGAGAAGGCTGCTGGGCTAGAGCCGCATGGGAAATAGGTGCATTCACGGGAGTGGGTGTGACAAAGGGGAATGACACTGGCATGGTATCAGGTGTGCCAGAGGGGACTAACGCTCGTACGGGATCAGGTGTGGCAGAGGAGAGCGACAGTGGCACGGAATCAGGTCTGCCCAAGGGGTCTAACACCGACACGGGATTAGGTGTACCAGAGGGGTCTGACATCGGCACGGGATCAGGTATGTCAGAGGGGACCGACACTGACACGGGATCAGGTGTGCCAGAGGGGTCTGACACCGGCACGGGATCAGGTGTGCTAGCGAGAACTAGTGAGGCTACTACACCCACAGCCACGATGGTCGGATCCTCAGAAGCCGGAGACCGGACCGTAGGTGAGGAGGCCCGGACGGACCCATCCGCAGGATAGACTCCTCCATCCGCCGGGAGGCCACACAAGTAGGAACATATTCGGCGGCCAGCGACAGAATGCTGGACAAGTCGCGGTAGGTAAGAGCCTCAAAGAAGAGAGCATCTCGGGACTTGACAATGCGATGGCGAGCAGGGTCCTAAAAGCGCCA
This sequence comes from Penium margaritaceum, assembly GCA_023375785.1. Taxonomy (NCBI): domain Eukaryota; kingdom Viridiplantae; phylum Streptophyta; class Zygnematophyceae; order Desmidiales; family Peniaceae; genus Penium; species Penium margaritaceum. Next base: position 211,953 of record SZWC01001674.1, read on the forward strand.
GGCCTTTGACCGGGGGAAGATGCCGAGGAAGGTACACATGCGTCCGCGAGGTGAGACCTTGGACCCATGCTAGTCCTCAGTGTACCAGACACAGGCAAGGGACCTCCAAACGCGGGCGAGATGGAGATCAGCACGATGGCTGAACCACAAGTCGTATGGCGTGACATGGTCTGGAAGTGGACCATGCGGCAAGCGGTTCCAGACCCACATCATGTAGGAGAATCCCTCAAAGGCAAAGGACTCCGGAAGATCACACTTAGATCGTATAGCGCAAACCGCATCCTCCATGGTGCGGTTCCAACGCTCAGACACACCGTTCTGTTGTGATGTGGTAGGGGGAGAGAGCTGGTGAAAGATACCGTGCTGAGCAAAGTAGGCATCCATCTCGCCTAAGAACTTGCCACCACGATCCAAGCGGAACGTGTGTAGGGTGTGGTGAGACTCACGCTCAGCCATCACAAGCCACAGGCAAACCGCCAGTGCGGCATCGCTCTTGTGGCGGAGGCTGTAGACCCACCGCATCCGAGTGAAGTCATCAGTCGGGATGAGAACATATCGAACCCGATCAGAGAGGGACGCGACTGGGAGAGGACTGAGAAGGTCGGAGTGGACCAACTCTAGTGGGCGCAGTGTCCTAGAGGAGGAGTCAGGGTAAGAGCAGTGATGCATCTTACCCTGAGCACAAAAAAGATAGTCGGTCTTGGACGGCTTCTCAAAAGAAGTTGTGATAACATTGAGGGCTGGATGAGTTCGAATGAGCTTGGACACAGTGTCCGAATTCACATGGCAAAGGCGACGATGTAACAAGCGCTGGTGTTTAGGTGAGAGAAGACCAGTGACAAATACACGTGCAGAAGAGAGCGGCGAAGAAGAATCGGAGGGAATGCAATGAGACACAGGATAGGGGTCATTAACAACAAAGGCACAAAGCACGATGGTACGTGTGTCAAGAGCAGTCACTGTGGCAGATTCATCAGAGTGCTCAATAGTGAGACCCATCCTGGTGCATGCACAAACAAAGAGCAGGCTGAGCTCAAGAGTAGGGACGACGTGCACATAAAAAATGTACAAGGGGCTAGACGGACCATCAAACCGCACAACCCCAATTCCCTACACAGGCAACAATTGACCTCACCCTGTGCGAATGGACCGAACGGACACAACGGGACCGAGCACAACGAAGTCACTACGACGACAGGTCATGTGATGGGTGGCACCGGAGTCAATAATCCAGATGCCACTCGGCTCATGACCAGCTATCGACACTGAGCAACAAGCCACAGAACACATCCCCTCTATTGGACACTCAGCGGAGGACTGAGGACAGTGACAAACAGCACGGATCTGTGATTTGTCAAGCCCGTTGGTACTGTAAGGTCCATCAATCGCAAGCCAACTGAGCTCCACCACAAGCATCATCACATGCAACAGACGGAGTAAGACAAGCTCTCTCACGACCACTCGGCTGTGACAACATACTCGCACCTCCCCGAGTACAAAGCGCCAGCACCTGAAGAAGCTCCGTGATCGTGCGATCCCGAGGGTCCACATCACCGTTGCCGCCTGGTAAAAGAGATGCATCTACTATAGTCGTGGTCACGGCACGCCCGCTCTGTGTGTCATTCAAGGAAATATGTTGCGTGTGTGCCACCTCAAGGCCGTGCATGATTCGAGTCCAGTCAAGCTGCTACTCACACTCCATGTAGAGGTGAGCGCCTCCACACTTGTAGCAGTGGACAGAAAGTCCACTGGCACTACTTGCCTGCTGCTGCTGCTGCTATCCCTTCCTGCATTGTTTCTTCCCCTTCTTCCCCTGTGCAGCCGCTGTAACGCCCTGAGTGGACCGCTCGGGGTAGAGGAGGAGGAGGAGGAAGTGGTAGAGATGGGACTGGTGAGCTGGGACAGAGGCATAGGAGGGATCGCAGTCACTGCTCCAACAAGTGGACTCTGCTGATGGACGATGGCAGCCTCATGAGCCGATTTGGCCTGGATGAAGTAGCGATGGGCCCAAGGAAGTAGCTAAAGTGACTCCGAAAACTCAGAGAGAGCCACACGGTCGAAGCCCGTAAAGAGCTTCACGTGGTCCAAATGTGTCTCCATCATGATGGTGTCGATTGCCCACAACTGCGTCCCGCCACCGGTCCCAAGGCGCATGTGAAGGCACATCACATGCCTCCAGTAGTCAGTTGCAAGCTCCGTGGGACCCTGACGAAGGGAGTAAAACTCATGTAGTCGGACCTCCCTCATAGCATGGGTCTTCACAATGAGTAGTGTCAGGGCCAACTCCCAGCCCTGACGCGGATCTGCTTCAGTCCCGGTCTCGGTCTCACCGAGGAAGGGTCGGAAGTCGACCACAGTCTCCCGCGGCATGGCGTAGAGGAGACCGCGCATCGCTCTCGCTGTTGTTTGGACTTGGTGAGGATCGCGGGTCTGGTACTGGTTGTGGTAGTAGGACGAGACGTCCTCAGAATTGGTCCACACCTGAAATAAGGTCTCCTAGCAATAAAAGCCCTCGTCGCTGTCGTAACGGGGTGGAGTTGTCTCAAAGTCCTTCAGTCGTCGCTCCATGGGGAGGGTGACCTCAGGCTCAGGAGATGGTGGACAGGGTATGGGGAGTCCACCAGTGAGGGAAACACCACCAAAATTAAATGCTGCAAAACGACGTGGCTGATCCTGACGGTGAGAAGGTGATGGAGTGAGAGGCTGTGAGCCAAGGCGTAACTCATGGATGCACTCCTCAAGCACACAAAATTCGTGCTCGCGTGGATCATCCTCTATCTCCTCCTCATCCCAGGTGTCAACCTGTGATGAGTGGTGCTAAGGCCGCGACGCTCTGTAGGGTGTAGACTACTGAACAGATGGTGAAGCTCGAGTAGACCCTCCAGGTGGCTGCTGTTGGGCCCCCGAACGACCCCGTAGTAACTCCGTGATCTCCTGCAACGCGTCGGAATGATGCTATTGCTGCCGGCGCATCCCGTCCTACGACCGATGACGCTCGTCGATCGCGAGGGACTGCGTCCGTGGACTCATCACGCCCGAAGAGGAGGACAAGGAGGGATCAACTAGCCCTTTGCCCTTGTCATGGACCGGCACCATCGCAATGCTCAGTATGGAGCGGAGCATAAAAAATGCTCCGAAGAAAAAACTGATAGCGTATCTCGATGAGATAAAATTTTCAGAAAAAATGACGTTTTGACCCTAAAATTGCTGACGTCAGCATAGCTCATGATGTCGTCAGCATTTTTTTACGCTAGCAGAAAAAAACTAGCGTTTTTATGCTGGCATTTTTTCCACCAACGATTTTTTTGTGTGGAGGTCATGCGAACTCCGCGCGACCGGTGGCGGTGACCTCGCCGTCCCCTACTCAATGCTGCACAGGGGTTGTGAAGGCCTGCACAGTGCCACACATGCCTGCGTAATGCTACACAATTTCTGTGTAGCTGTACAGTGGTGCTGCGTAGTAGCACTTTTGTGCAGCAGCAGTGTCACGCAAGCCCGCCGCTGTTTCTACGGCGGGTCTGCTGCTGTTGCGGCGAGTTACCTGCTGTTGCATCCGCTACAACTGCTGCTACGCTACTGCTGCTACTCGCAGCTGCTGATGCCGCTACTGCTCGCTGCCACTGCTTGCAGCTGCCACCACAATCTGCTGCTTCGAGCTACTACTCCCCCTTTTTTTGTACAAGATGGTAGCCAGACACGGCTGCTCCTGCCACCCGATGCTGTTGCTACTGACTAGCGTGGCTGCTGGAGCTCGTCATTGCCACAGATCCTCTTGCTCCCGGGGTGGCAATTGTGTGGTGACCTTGCTGCTGCTAACGTCAGTTGCGACGGGTCCCAGGATGCGGTGCCGGCGATGACTCTCATTGCTGTTGCCAGTGTTGCAATGCAACTCAACGTGAGCGGTCTTGCTGCTCTGATACCATGAGAAATTGCTAGGAAGCTTCCTAACCTTGCTACTGCTGACGTGGCGACACTGTCGAGTCAGTTGGCACACTAGCAAGCAAGCAGGTTGAAGAAACAACAAAGGTCAGGCTAGGGATGTTGTGATATGTGCCGTTCCTGTTGACCTGTACAGTTAACTGTGACTACTCGGCCGTGTCTATGCCCGTGCAGATCCCTGATGCGGACCCAGGTGGTACCGGTGCATCGTCTGGTGGTGGACTACTAGCTTGGAGCTGACCGACAACCACCCCAGAGTTCTAGAGGCTGTCTGGGACCTCCTGCAGTTTTTCTGCAGCACGTAGGAGTTTATTGGTGGACTGGCCGTGGGCCCGATTTGCATGGTTTTGCATTGTTTGTCCACCGTTTGATGCCAAATGCATGCATGTAATTAGTCGTAGTGTCCGGCTTGTGATTCTACACGTCTAGGTTCAGACGGTGTTGTGTTTTGACATGTCTAGACTGATTTACGGCCAAAATAGTGGTTTTGGGCCGGTTTTAGGACAGACCTTGTGCTGCCACGTGCGACACCCGTCGTGCGCCGTGGCAGGTACTTATGCCATGGACCTGCCATTTTTCATTTCTCTCTACAAATGCTATTGAAGCATTCTGACACTTTGCCTTGTATCTCCTAGCCAGTCCCTTGTCCTTGTGTGTACGACTTGTGACTGTCGTCACCAGTCATGTATGACCAGGCACTGACGCCTAGTGAGTGGCTGTGTCGCTAGGAAGCTTCCACGCGGTTTTGCATGGTATCACAGCGGTGAGATAGTTCTTGCCGAGCTGCACAGCAAAGACACAGCAGAGCAGTAGCAGTGAGCGTCACCACTGTAGCCGATCCATTGGGACCTGTCAACATCACCCGACTGTGGACGATGTCACCTACCTTCAACACGTGAGAGTGCATCAGTAACAGCCGCTAGTAGCAGCAGGCGACAACTGCAGCAAACGGCAACCGCTAGCAGCCGCTGGCATTGGCACTAGCAGCAATGGCATCAGGCCACAACCGCAGCAGGCGGCGGCGGGCGGCAACAGCAACAGCGCGTACCAAGAGGAGCGCGCAGCATCGTTGCTCAACGACAGCAGGCGGCAGCTGTAGCAGGCAGCGGCGGGCAGTAGCAGAAGCAGCAAGCAGCAACGTACAATAGCATCAGCATTGAGCAACGCAGAAGCAGCGAGCAGCAGTAGCAGCTCGTAGTAGTAGCAGTGTGCAGTAGCGGCAGCGTGCAACAACAGTAACACATAGCAGGAGCGACACGCAGCAGTGCAGCAGCACAACAGCAGCGCGCAGCTGCTACCATAGCTACGCAAGAAGCTGTGCGGCTACTGCTGTAGGTGCAGGCATAGTAGCAGCAGCAACAGCCAAGCGGAAGCTTCTATGGAGCTTCCGCATAGCTTTTGCGCGGCTGCCGTGGAGCAGCCGCTCAACAGCCGCGAGGGTTGTCAACAAAAAAAAAGTGCTGATATCAGCACTTCCCTTGCTGCCGTCATCAGGTCTGTACTGACATCAACAAACCCCTGCTGACATCAACGCTTGCCTTAGTCAAATTTTTGGATTGGAAAGTCAAAAGTTGCCAGAAGTTGCCAGAGAACCGCTAACGATTCTGAAAGCCAACCGGTTTGACGTTCCGGTCCATACCGAGCGCTGATATGGCTCCGACCTCTAACAAGGGCAAAGGACCACCAGACCCCTCTTCCTCCTCCTCAGGGGTCATGAGCCCACGTTCGTAGGCCATTGCAGATCTGTGGACTCAGTAGGATGAGATGTGTTGTCAGTAGCAGCAGCAGACTGACGCCATATGTGCGGTCACTGATCTTCTTCGTGGTCAGTCCACGGCCCCACAGCAGACATCCGGGGAAGTTGGTGTTCCTATACCTTCTACACAGCAGTCAGCATCTACACCGAGGAGATCAGCAGGACAGGACCCACCACTTTTTGATCCTTTGGATGAGGGCCCTGAGATGCGAGGTATGGAGGATGACACCCACGAGAGGGAGATCCGCGTGCTTCAGGCTCATCTCAACCAGCTTCAGACGCATTCCGGCTCCCTGTTCCCAGAGATCCGATCCTCGCCTGATCCCTACCTCGGCGACTTTCCTCGTCCTGGTGTCGTCCCCATCCCTCATCCTTCCTAGCCTGTGATTCCTCTCCCCACGGAGTGGCAACCCAAGGACTTCGAGACACCGCCCCCACGCTATGTCAACGAGGACGGCTTTGACTGCTGGGAGACTCTCTTCGAGGTCTGGGCCACTTCAGAGGGGGTATAATCCTACAATCACAGTCCATACCAGGTTACGGACCGTGCTCAGGTGCGGACAATGGCTCAGGCGATGCGCGGACTCCTTTATGCCATGTCGCGTGAGACTGTCGTGGACTTTCGTCCTTTTCCTTGGAGAGGCCGACACAGACACAGGTGCTGATCCACGTCAGGGCTGGGACCTGGCATTGTCCCTGCTTGTTGCAAAGATGCACGCCACCCACGCGGCTCACATTCGCGCCTTTCACTCCCTTCGTCAGGTACCTGTCGAGACCACAACCAATTACTGGCGGCGTTCCATGCGCATCTACACGCGCCTTGGGAAATCAGGAGGTACACAGATCTGGGCACTTCGCATGCTCATGATCAGAGTTCGTCTTGAGCACACAGGCATCTTCTCGTCGTACAACGACGCCGTGCTTGAGCCCTTCTCCACCTCTCTTCAGCTTCTTCCTTGGACGCATCAGCTTTTCCTCCAGGTGACTTCTGCCCGCGAGGCAGCCGTGGCCCATTAGGAGAGTCCCCTTGCTGCAGCGGTCATCGCGTCGTCACTGACACCCCTCTTGTAGTCCACTTTGCCATCCTCTGGCACACCCTCCTCTTCTCCTTCCACCTCGGCTACCCCGACTGAGATGCAGGGTGTGGCAGCCGCGACAGAGGGGAAGAAGGGCAAGAAGAAGCATGGTTTGAGCCAGTAGCAGTCGCAGCAGCAGCAGTTATCGGGTGGTAGCAATGGTCGTACTATCCACTACTACAACTGTGGAGGCGCTCATCGTTATACCAAGTTCCAGCAGCCGCTCGACTGGACACGGATCACTCGCGATCTTAAGGCTAACCACGCACAGTGTGCTGCGTCGAGCATCACAGCCTCTAGTCGCACGGCACCCACGACTACAATAGTTCTCGCTTCTCCACTGGCGAGCAGTGGCAACCCGGACCCGCGTGACTGCACCATCACCGAGCTCCATCACCTTCTAGCGTTTCGCTTTCAAGGAGGTACGAGTGTGTTGTCACAGTTGGGTGGTTCACAGACTATCTTTTCTCGTCGCTTGTGATGTCTCGTGTGGGGGGGCACAGCTGGCATGTGCTGATGATGGGCCTGGCAGTACCGATTGGATTTATGAGTCTCACATTTGTACCCTTCATCGTTCCTCCTCACCTGTTGGTCAGCGTCCATGTGAGGCCGAGTATTTCATTGCCCATTGTACATTGACATCCTCCAGTCGTCATCCCGGTGGCACTTGGATCATCGATTGTGGTGCCACTCATCACTTGACGTGTCGTCGTAGTGACTTCATTGTTCTTGGCCTTGTTGCGTCTGTTCGCTCTGTTTTCACAGGCTCAGGTCAATCCTTGCCGGTCCAGGGTTTTGGGGTTGTGTGCTTCAATGGTCCGTCTGGCCCCCTGTACCTTTCCGAGGTGCTTTTTGTGCCTGACCTTAAGCTCATATTGCTTTCTGTTCGTGCTTGTACACTGATGGGACTCTCTCTGGAGCACACTGCACACTCCGTGACTGTGAGAGCTATTGATACTCGCATCATTGTTCTTCGTGCCTCTGTTGTGGATGATCTGTATCATGTTTCTCGGATTTCTTCTTCTTCTTGCTCCCCTTCTCCTCCTGCTCGTGTGTTTGTCACCGTTCTATCTGTTGAACACCACCATCTGCTACATCGTCGCATGTGTCATGTGGGCTCCGACACTGTGTCGAAGCTCATTTGGACACAGCCCGCACTCGGTCTTTGACACGACTTCTTTCAAGAAGCGGCCCAAGATCGATTGCTTGTTCTGCACTCAGGGTAAGATGCATCGTTGCACCTACCCTGACTCCCGCTCTTGAGCACTTCGCCCCCTCAATTTGGTCCATTTGGACCTTCTCGGTCCTCTTCCTATCGATTCTTTGTCCGATCGGGGCCGATACATCCTGACCCTGACTGATGACTTCACCCGGATGCGGTGGGTCTACAACTTGCACCAGAAGAGTGACGCAGCTCTCACGGTTCACCTCTGGCTAGTGACGGCTGAGCGTCAGTCCCGCCACACGCTACATGCATTCTGTTCAGATCACGGTGGCGAGCTTCTTGGCGAGATGGACAGTTTCTTCGCCGAGCACGGGGTTTTACACCAGGTCTCCTCTCTTGCTACCCCTCAGCAGAACAGTGTCTCTGAGCGTTGAAACCACACCATGGAGGATGTAGTTCATGCTATACGGTCTGAATGCGGTCTCCCGGAGTCCTTCGCCTTGGAAGGATTTGCCTACATGCCGTGGGTCTGGAACCGCCTCCATCACGGTCCCCTTCCGGACCACGTTACACCGTACAAGCTCTGGTTTGGCCACTGTGCCGATCTGTGTCTCCCTCGTGTCTGGGGATCCATGGCTTCTGTGTGGTACACTGAGGACCAGCATGGGTCCAAGGTCTCCCCGCGGGGTCGCTTGTGTGCCTTCGTGGACATCTCCCCGCGGTCGAAGACCTGGCGGTTTTGGGACCCCACCCGGCGTCACATCGTTGAGTCCTGCAACACGCTCTTCTTTGAGTCTCTCATCTACCGTGATCTGACCTCGATCATGTCCTTGTCCATCACACATATTCCTACGTATGAGTCTTCTTGATGGATGTGGAGTCTGGGCCTACGAACACCTCTCGTCCGGCTGATGTGTCCATTCGAGCCCCCTCCACTTCTCGGTCTCCGGCTCTTAATGTCCTAGCGATCATCACTGTCGGCCTTGAGACCTCTCCAGCACAGCCGGCTTCTACCTCTGTTCCCTCGCGCCCCACAGGCACCCATGATTCTGTACCTGTGTCCACCAGTACTCCTGCATCTATGTGTGGTCCTGCCTCAATACGTGCTCCTAATATCATGGCCAGTCTCGTGTCTCCCACACACGCATCTCCTCACATTGCATCATCTGTCCCTTTGCCTCAGTCCTCACGAGATGTGGTCGTGCCTGTCTCTGAGCCTGAGATGAGCCCCTCGAGCCCAGGTTACTCGCGTGAGCCCGGTGGTTGTCTTCGACCATTGGTCTCTAGAGTCCAAAGGGTGTCAAGCCCCGCACCCAAACACTTCACTCGCAGCATCACGAATGGTGATCCCGGCACAAAGGCCCTAGGCCCAAGTGTTCGCACAAATCACACAGAGATACATTTAGCATGCCCTATAGGGCACGATATGGTCATTCCCAAGTTTCATATCACTTGTGATGCAGTAGCTGACCTTGTGGTCGTCAGGCCCAGCACTGAGGCGTGTGCACTTGCCACTCAAAGCTCTCCCTTGATGGCGCCTGATCCGGGCACACTGAGGGAAGCTCTCTCATCAGAGGATGCAGAGGCCTTGCATGTTGCCTACGAGGATGAGGTTTGTGCCATCTGAGAGCACGGCGTTTATGAGCTAGTCAACCTTCCACCTAGGAGGAAGGCTATTCAGGTCAAGTGGATCTTTCGCAAGAAAGTGAAGCCGGGTGGCTCATTGGAATGCCACAAAGCTCGTTTGGTCGTCAAGGGGTACTCTAAGATCGAGGGCATCGATTACATTGACACCTTTGTCCCTTTTGGTCGTATGACCTCAGCTCGCGCTCTGTTCGGTGTGGTGGCTAAGCATGACTGGGAACTGCACCTGATGGACGTGAACAATGCGTTCGTCCATGGCTCTGTGGATGAGGAGATTTACTTGGCTCAGCCACTAGGCTTTGAGGACGGTGACAAGGTCTGGTGCTTGCGCAAGTCCTTTTACGGCCTCAAGCAGTCTCCTCGGTGCTGGAACCAAGAGATCACCAGCACCCTGATTCATGCGAGATATGTACAGAGCGAGGCAGATCCCTCTCTCTTTATCCGACAGAAGCCTAAGCGGTTCATCGTCATCTTGGTCTATGTGGACGACCTTCTGATCGCGTCTCCTTCCATGGAGGCCGTGAAGGAGGCCAAGGCGGTCCTCCAGACTGCCTATAGGATGAAGGATCTTGGTCCTGCAGCGGTGTTTCTTGGCATGGAGATCGTGCGAGACCGTAGACGTCGGACACTTCTGTTGCATCAGGCCCGATACGCACGTGTTGTGGGGGAGCGCTTCAGTGACCTTCTTGGTGCAGTGCCCACGGCCTCCACACCTCTCACATCTGACGGGCAGGATGTCCTAAAGGTGGATGATCCCTCACAACTGGGGGAGACAGTGGATGTGACCTTGTACCTCCGCCTCATCGGATCTCTCATGTACCTGGCCACTACCACACGCCCTGACATCACTTTTGCCGTCAGCCTCCTTGCACAGTTTTCGTAGACTCCACGTGCTAGAGCCCTTCATGCGGCTGTGCGAGTGGTGCGGTATGTGGTCTCCACACCGTATCGCGAACTCTGCTTTCGCCGGCAGTGTTCGGTGGTTCTTGACGGCTACACCGACAGCTACTGGGCTTGGAGTCCAGATGGACGCAGTCGCAACGGTTATGTGTTCCTGCTTGGTGGTACCGCTGTGTCCTGGCGTAGCGGGAAGCAGGGTTGTATTGTACGTAACTCGTCGGAGGTAGAGTATGTTGCTTTGGCTGTAGTGCCTGTTCCTTTAGCTGGGTCAATCAATACCTGCCATTGTGCTTTTCTGCGAAAACCAGAGTGCTCTTGCCATTGCGGAGAACTTTGGTGTCTTTCACTCTCGCACAAAGCACATTGCGATTGAGCATCACTTCGTGCGTGATGTGGTGGAGTGACACGTGATCTTTGCCATATGGGTCGGCACTGACATGCAATGTGCTGACTTTTTGACGAAGGCGCTGGCACGTCAGAAGCTTTTGGTGGCCATATGTTTTGTTGGGCTTCGGCCCTTGCCTCAGAGAGGTTGAGTGCATGGTGTGTCTCTGTCATGACTATTTATGCACTCATTATTGCACTCATTTCAGTGATGTATGTGTATGGACATGCGTACCATCGGGTCATTGGGAGTGTTATGATTTGTGCCGTTCCTGTCGACATGTACAGTTCACTGTACCCACTCGGCCGTGTCCATGCCCGTGCAGATCCCTGATGCGGACCCAGGTGGTACCGGTGCGTCGTGTGGTGGTGGACTACCAGCTTGGAGCTGACCGACGACCGCCCCAGAATTCTGGATGCTTTTTGGGACCTCCTGCAGTTTTTCTACAGCACGTAGGAGTTTATCAATGGACTGGCCATGGGCCCGATTTGCATATTTTTGTATTGTATATCCACTGTTTGATGTCGGATGCATGCATGTGACCAGTCGTAGCGTGCGATTCCGCACGTCTAGGTTCAGACGGCATAGCGTTCTGACATGTCTACGCTGAGTTACGGCCAAAACAGTGGTAATGGGCCGGTTTTAGGACAGACCGTGTGCTGCCGCCTTCGACACCCGAGTGCGCCGCGGCAGGTACTTATGCCATGGACCTGTCATTTGTCATTTCTCTCTGCAAATGCTATTGAAGCACTGTGACACTTTGCCTTGTGTCTCCTAGCCAGACCCTAGTCGTTGTGTGTACAACTTGTGATTGTCGTCACCGTCTGACCAGACACTGATGCCTAAACGGTTGTGCTGCTAGGAAGCTTCCATGCATCTTCTCAAGGGAGACGCGCAAAGTCTCATAAGCTTCAATAACTTAGTAATGCAGAGAGAGATGACAAAGGACAGGTTCACAGCATAAATACTTGAAGTGGCGCAGAGCGGGTATCGCACGCGGGAGTGCTAGTTTGGCCTAAAACCGACCCAAACCCACTGTTTTGGCCGAAACTCAGCGCACACGCATCCAAACGCAATACCGGTTGAACCTAGAGATGCAAAATCTCGAGCCGGACGTTACGAGTGGCCACACGCACAAGTCCTGCATCAATCGGTGGACAGACAATGCAAAACATGCGAATCGGGCTCGAGAGCCAGCCTACCGAGAAAACTCTAGCGTCTGCCGAAAAAATGAAGAGCACCCCAACAAGAACACGGGACGTCGTGGCAGCCGTCTGGCAACTGCTGGTGGATGGAGCCACCACCCGTCGGTGCTGCGGCGCCAGTTGGGCCCGCATCAGGGTTCCGCATGAACATGGACACTGCGGATTGGTCACAGTAAGCTATACAAACAGACGGGGATGACTCACGTCACAACAATTGTATGTATATGTTTGATCATCTCGACACTTGTCATGGAAGTACACTTGCCGCTAATTATAAATTGCTCAATTGCCACACATTCTAAATCGTTTTCTGCCTCGCAACTTCTACCTGTTCACTATCTACGCTCCATTTGGCATAACATGCTTATAGACGAATGTGAAATAATTATTTCATATATATTCAATGAACACTAAGGTACGTTGATGATGCTGTTGTCAGATTGGGGGCTGCCTAAGAACTTCCTCACGAGGAATTGATGACAAGAGGGGATGTCTGGCCTACACCAGTCTCTTCCCCAGAAACCCGTCGCTGTCCCTCCTGGCGACAGAAGCAACCCGAGGAAAACAGAAGAAGACTTGAGTGGTAGAGTCGTGCCTGCCGAGGACCGGCATCTTCAGCCTCGATCGGACGACGACGGTTTTTCGGCTCAAGTCTCCGTCGGGCAGCTGTGAGAGATGATGGACTGGCCCGTGGCGGAGGGAGCGGGAGAGAAAAAGAAGAGCATTTTCGACAGCGACGATGATTCTGGAGGGAAGGAGGGGAGGAATTGGGGAGGGAAAGTGAAGGGCAAGGCGGGAAGTCAAGGGAAGGGGAGGGGAGGCGGAGGGGAGGTAGATGGGGGGGCGTTGGAGTTGAGGGTGAACGAGGAGTACGCGAAGAGGTTTGAGCACAACAAGCGAAGGGAAGAGCTGCAGAGGCTAGAGGAGAAGCAGAAGTTGGGTCTGCTACCTCAGAGGAGTTTGGGTTTAGGGTCCGGGACCAGAGGTGGAAGGGGAGAGCGAGGAAGAGGGGGAGGAAGGGGTGTGGCCGGCGGCAGGGGATGGGGGCGAGGGGGAATGGCGAACGGAGGGCAGGGGAAGGTGGAGGAGGGAGAGGGTGACGGAGGAGAAGAGGAAGACGACGATGATGATGACGATGACGACAGTAGCGATGACGAAGATGACGACGACGCGAGGAGGTTGGAGGCGGACGCGAAGTTTCTGGAAGCCCTGGAGAAGATCAGAAGGAAAGACCCTGTCATCTATAAACCCGACGTCGCTTTCTTCAAGGAAGAGGAGGAGAAATACGAGGAGGGGAAAGAGGGAGACAGTGGATCCGAAGAGAGAGAGAAGGAGAAGAAGAAGAAGAAGAGCAAGCCGATGTTTCTGAAAGATGTTGTAGCGCAGCAGGTTCTCAAGAAGATGGAGAAGGAGGGGGATGAGGGGAGTGAAGAAAGCTCGGAAGAAGACGATGGCGGTGGTGGGACGAGGGAGCGGCGAGGGAAGGGAGGTGAGAGCCAGAACAAGAAGAAGACGTACATGGAGGAGCTCTGGGAGGCAAAGAAGGAGCTGCTGGGAGCAGCTGCTGCTGTGGATGCGGCAGGTGCGTTGGCGTTTTGTTTCTTTGTCTTCTGCTGCTGCTGCTGCTGCTGCTGCTGCTGCTGCTGCTGCTGCTGCTGCTGCTGCTGCTGGCGGTGGTGCCGAAGTGCGAGGTACCTTGCTGCACTCTCCTACACGCTGCGCTGCTCTGCATTCGTGTGCTGTGCTGCTCTTAAGAATGCTTTGCTGTCCTTTGCTGTGCTGTGCTGTGCTGTCCTTTGCTGTGCTGTGCTGTGCTGTGCTGTGCTGTGCTGCCCTTTGCTGTGCTGTGCTGTGCTGTGCTTTGCTGCGGTTTGCTGTGCTCTGCGTTCCCATAGAAACCATATGGCTGCAACAAAGAGGCCACAGAACGGTCGTCTTTTTTCTGCCACGGGTTTGAGGGTTTTACGTGGTGGCCTGTTCCAAGCAGCAGCCGCAGTGCAATACCGTTTGACCGGCTCCGGGGCCTCATTCCGTCTAGCCCAGCGGAAAAGATTTTACGCAGACGTTTTGCAGAACGTCCAAGTAAAGTCTACTCGGTTGGGTCCTCGCTTCGTCTAGTCCAGCATGCCGACCTGGTTCCTCGGCAGCAGCAGCAACTGTCACGTTGCGTCTCTTTGCTCTGCTCCCGGTCCTCCTCTGCACTGGACTCCCTCCTCTCTCCTCCCTGTCCTCCCCCACGTCCTGCTCTCATCCTTCTCTTCCTTCCCCCTCTCCTTGTCATCCTTGCCGTCGTCCTTGTCATCATTGTTGTTGTCGTCCTCGTTGTTGTCGTTGGCGTCATCGTCATCGTCGTCGTCGTCGTCGTCGTCGTCGTCGTCGTCGTCGTCGTCGTCGTCGTCGTCGTCGTCGTCGTCGTCGTCGTCGTCGTCGTCGTCGTCGTCGTCTTCGTCGTCGTCGTCTTCGTGGTGGTCATCATTATTGTAGTCTTCATCGTCATTGTTGCCGCCGCCGCCGCGGCCACCGCCACTGTCATCGTCGTTGTCATCGTTGTCGTCGTCTTCGTCATTGCCACTTCCGCCGCCGCCGCCACCACTGCTGCAGCCGTTGTTGTCGTCTTCGTCTTTGTCGTCGCTGCCGCTGTCGTCGTCGTTGTCATCGCCGCCGCCGCCGCCGCCGACGCTGCGGCCGCCGCCGCCGCCGCCGCCGCCGCCGCCGCCGCCGCCGCCGCCGCCGCCGCC
>SZWC01001674.1:251124-264754 GCA_023375785.1 Penium margaritaceum
GAGGGTCATACCCAGGTCAGTAGCCGGACTTGCGCGCTGGCACTGGCTTCGTGTCTCCTACAGTGCCTCAACGTAGGGTGCACACCTCTGTGGGGAGAGTGAGAAGGCTGAGGACAGGGATTGGAGAATTGGGGAGCGAGAGATTTCACTTAAGCAGTTGACTGGTCGCATGAGAGTCTGATGTCTGCAACAAGTGGCCGTGCCCTAGTTGCAACCATTGTTCAACTAACATCATCTCAAAAGCACCAAGAACTGTAACTTGTTGGCATGGCGATTGGGGTTGAGCAGGACTTTCGCTCTCATCCTGACCATACTGAGAGTGAGAATGAGATTCTCAATGTCGAAGCTGGAGATGAAGAAATCCTCAATTTTGAGATGAATTCTATGCTGAAATCTCATTCTCATCCCGATGTCAAAGTTAAATGATGAGAAAATTGCTTGCTCGAATTCTCTAATAACAAGTGCAATTTTTTGGAGTGAAGGAGGTCGTACATGCATACATACGTGTCATGAGGATATCTTGGTTGTTCCGTGGGCTTTGGCCTGACACTCTTTTGACAATAGTGCGGTTGCTTGGGGTGCGACACAATGCTAGGGTCGGGGTTATGCTGGTTGAGACCTACGCACCTGGTGTGTTTTATGGGTGTGACGTGGAGACACATTGCCTACATGTGTTATGTATGATCTATGCATGATGTGGTCGAGAACCGGACACCCGGAGACATTTTCTGGGGTCACAAGGAGACTTTGTTGAGAAAGTGCATAGAAGCTTCCTAGCGACGCAACCGTTGACTAGGCGTCAGAAGTTTCCTAGAACCTTCCTAACCACTTGCAGTGACACTAGGCGTCAGCGCCAGGTCAACAGTCACAAGTTTGAGACAAAACTGCAAGGGTCTGGGTTGGGACATGGACAGAGTGTCAGGAAACTCAAACTGAATATAATTGCAGAGAGAAATGACAAATGACAGGTCCATGGCATAAGTACCTGCCGCGGCGCACGGCGGGTGTCGCACGCGGCAGTACAAGATCTGTCATAAGACGGGCCCAAAACCACTGTTTTGGCCGTAACTCTGCGCACACATGTCAGAATGCTACCCCGTCTGAACCTAGACGTGCAGAATCACAAGCCGGACGCTAAGACTGGTCACATGCATGCATCCGGCATCGAACGGTGGAAATACAATGCAAAAACATGCAAATCGGGCCCACGGCCAGTCCACCGATAAAGTCCTGCATGCTGCAGAAAAACTGTAGGAGGTCCCGGGTAGCGTCCAGAGCTCTGGAACGGCCGTCGGTCAGCTCCAAACCAGTAGTCCGCCACCGGACGACGCACCGGTACCGCCTGGGTCCGCATCAGGGATCTGCACGAGTATGGACACGGCCGAGTGGTCACAGTAAACTGTACAGGTCGACAGGAACGTCACAAATCACAAGACTCTCCCATGACCCGATGGTACGCATGTCCATACACGTGCAGCACTGAAACGAGTACAACAACGCGTGCAACGACGTAGTGAATGGCCACCACAACACCCCACACTCAACCACTCTCAGGCAAGGGGCGAAGCCCGACAGAACGAATGGCCACCAGGAACTTTCCGCGTGCTAGTGCCTTCGTCAAGAAGTCAGCACGCTGCATGTCAGTGCCAACCCAAATGACGGAGATCACGTGTCGCTCCACCAAGTCACGCACAAAGTGATGCTCTACTGCAATGTGCTTCGTGCGAGCATGGAAGACACCAGAGTTCTCCACAATAGCAAGAGCACTCTGGTTGTCGCAACGAAGCACAATGGCGGGTACTGACTGACCCAGCTCAAGGAACAGACGCTGCAGCCATACCGCATCAGCAGCCCCTGCTCCCAGAGCGACATACTCTGCCTCTGATGAGCTACGTGCAATACAGCCCTGCTTCCCGCTGCGCCAGAACACAGCGGTACCACCAAGCAGGAACACGTAACCGGTGCGACTGCGTCCGTCTGGGCTCCAGGCCCAGTCGCTGTCGGTGTAGCCATCAAGGACCACCGAACACTGCCGGCGAAAGCAATGTCCGAGGTACGGTGTGGAGACCACGTACCGTACCACTCGCACAGCCGCATGAAGGGCTCTAGCACGTGGAGCCTGCGAAAACTGGGCAAGGAGGTTGACGGCGAATGCGATGTCCGGACGTGTGGTAGTGGCCAGGTACATCAGGGATCCGATGAGACGGAGGTACAAGGTCACATCCACTGTCTCCCCCAGCTGTGTGGGACCGTCCACCTTCAAGGCATGCTATCCGTCGGGTGTGAGGGGTGTGGAAGCCGTGGGCACTGCGTCGAGGAGATCGCTGAAGCGCTCTCCCACAACGCGTGCGTATCGGGCTTGGTGCAGTAGCAGAGTACGACGTCTGCGGTCTCGTATGATCTCCATGCCGAGAAACACCGCTGCAGGACCAAGGTCCTTCATCCTGTGGACAGTTTGGAGGACGGCCTTGGCCTCCTTCACGGCCTCCAGTGAAGGAGACGCGATCAGAAGGTCGTCGACATAGACCAGGATGGCGGTGAACCGCTCAGGCGTCCGGCGGATGAAGAGAGAGGGATCTGCCTCGCTCTGTACATATCCCGCACGAGTCAGAGTGCCGGTGATCTCCTGGTTCCAACACCAAGGAGACTGCTTGAGGCCGTACAAGGACTTGCGCAAGCGCCAGACCTTGTCGCCATCCTCAAAACCGGGTGGCTGAGCCACGTAGATCTCCTCATCCAGAGAGCCATGGAGGAACGCATTATTCACATCCATCTGGTGTAGTTCCCAGTCATGCTGAGCCACTACACCGAACAGAGCTCGAGCTGAGGTCATACGGCCGACAGGGGCGAAGGTGTCAGTGTAATCGATGTCCTCAATCTGAGAGTACCTCTTGACGACCAAGCGAGCCTTGTGGCGTTCCAGTGAGCCATCTGGCTTCACTTTCTTGCGAAAGACCCACTTGACCTGAATAGCCTTCCTTCCAGGTGGAAGGTTGACTAGCTCGTAAACTCCGTGCTCTCGGATGGCGCGAAGCTCATCCTCGCAGGCAGCACGCCAAGCGTCAGCATCCTGTGATGAGAGAGCTTCCCTCAGTGTGCCCGGGTCAGGCGCCAAAGCGGGAGAGCTCTGCGTGGCAAGAGCACACGCCTCAGTGCTAGGTCTGACGACCACAAGATCGGCTGCTGCATCACAAGCGATGTGGAACTCGCGAGTGACGAGGTCGTGCCCTACTGGACACGCTGGATGTACCTCTGTATGCTCAGTGCGGACACTCAGGCCTAGGGCCTTTGTGCCGGGGTCACGACTCGCGATGCTGCGAGTGGAGCACCTGGGTGTAGGACCAGATGCTCGCTGAGCTCCGGAGTCCAATGGTCGAAGACGACCGCCAGGCTCACGGGAGTAACCTGGGCTCGAGGGGCGTACCTCAGGCTCAGGAACGGGCACAGTCACAGCCGGAGAGAGCTGAGCCAAGGGAGGTGGTGATGTCGTGCAAGGAGGGGCGTGTGTGGGATACACGGGACTCGGTGTGGCAGTAGGGACAGATGAGGCAAGACCACACACAGAGGCAGAAGTGCCGGCGGACCCAGGAGTACGCACATGTATAGGATCATAGGTACCGGAGGGAGGCGAGGGAACTGGGGTAGAAACCGGTGATGCTGGAGAGGTCTCTGGGCCGACAGCGATGATCATCGCTGGGTCATCAAGAGCCGGAGACCGTGAAGTGGAGGGAGTTCGAACGGACACATCAGCCTGACGAGGGGTGCTCATAGGCGAGGACTCCCCCATCCGGCGAGAAACCTCACACGTAGGGACGTGCGTGACAGACAGCGACGTAATCGACGTCAAATCACGGTAGGTGAGGGACTCAAAGAAGAGCGCGTCGCGTGACTCAATAATGCGACGACGGGTAGGCACCCAAAATCGCCAGGCCTTCGATCACGGGGAGATGCCGACGAAAGCACACAAGCGACCTCGCGGTGAGACCTTGGACCCCTGCTGGTCCTCGGTGTACCACACGGAAGCCAAGGACCCCCACACGCGAGCGAGACGAAGGTCAGCACGATGGCCGAACCAGAGCTCATACGGTGTGACGTGGTCCGGAAGAGGACCGTGCGGGAGGCGGTTCCAGACCCAAGTCATGTAGGCAAAGCCCTCAAAAGCGAAGGACTCTGGGAGACCGCACTCAGACCGCATAGCACGAACGACATCCTTCATGGTGCGGTTCCAACGCTCAGAAACACCGTTCTGCTGAGGAGTAGCAGGAGCGGAGACCTGGTGAAAAATCCCTTGCTCAGTGAAGAAGCTATCCATCTCGCCGAGAAACTCGCCGCCACCATCCGATCGGAAAGTGTGCAGCGTGTGGCGGGACTGACGCTCAGCCATCACTAGCCAGAGGCGAACCGCGAGAGCGGCATCACTCTTCTGGCGCAGGCTGTAGACCCACCGCATCCGGGTGAAGTCATCAGTCAGCGTCAGGACGTATCGACCCCTATCGGACATAGACTCGACAGGAAGAGGACCAAGAAGGTCCGAATGGACGAGCTCAAGAAGGCGAAGTGTGCGAGATCGTGAGTCAGGGTAGGTGCAGCGATGCATCTTACCCTGGGCGTAGAAAAGAAAATCGGTCTTGGGCGGCTTCTCGAAAGAAGCCGCATCAAGACCGAGAGCGGGCTGTGTCCGAATGAGCTTCGACACAGTGTCGGAGCCTACATGACACAGACGGCGATGAAGCAATCGCTGGTGCTCAGGAGACAGAACACCAGTGACAAAAACACGAGCTGAAGGGGAAGTGGAGCAAGGGGCAGAAGTCCGGGAAACACGGTACAGGTCATCCACAACAGAGGCACGCAGAACAATGCTGCGAGTGTCAATGGCAGTCACAGTCGTGGACTCGGCAGTGTGCTCCACAGAGAGTCCCATCAGTGTGCAAGCACGTACAGAAAGCAAACTGAGCTCAAGGTCAGGCACAAACAGCACCTCGGAGAGATACAAGGGGCCAGACGGACCATCGAAGCGCATGACCCCAACACCCTGGACTGGCAAGGATTGACCAGAGTCGGTGCGAACGGAACGAACAGACGCAACAGGGCCGAGAACAACGAAGTCACTATGACGACACGTCATGTGATGAGTGACACCTGAATCGATGATCCAAGTGCCACCGGAGGACGTCACTGTACAACGGGCAATGGAACACTCCGCCTCAGACGGACGCTGAGCAGCAGGTGGGGAGAAACGACGAAGGGCACAAAGGTGGAACTCATGAATCCAATCTGTACAGTCAGGCCCATCATAATCACATGCCGACTGTGCCCCCCCACACGAGTCATCCCGACCCACATGGACAAACGGACCGACAGTCTGTGAATCACTCGGCTGTGACAACACACTCGCACCTCCCTGAAAGCGGAGCGCCAGAAGGTGACGAAGCTCGGTGATGGTGCGGTCGCGTGGGTCCGGATCACTGCTACTCGCCGGTGGGGAAGCAGGAACAGCTGCAGTCGTGGCTGCCACGCGTCCCAAGGAAGTCGAGGCTGACGTGCTGGACGCGGAACGGAGAGCGTGTGCCGCCTGGAGCCCACGAGTAATCCGCGCCCAGTCGAGCGGCTGCTGGCACTCAGTGTAGCGATGGGCGCCGCCACAGTTGTAGCAGTGAACGGAACGTCCACTGCTACCACTGCAAGACGACTGCTGCTGTGACTGCTCCTGACCTGGTCCCCGCTTCCCTTTCTTCTTCTTCCCCTGAGCTGCTGGTGCAACACCCTATGTCTGAGTGGGTGCGGGCGGGGCCGAAGAGGAGGAGGAAGACGAGGACGTGATGGACGATGAAGGAGACTGCAGGAGGGATGATGGTGGTGATGCGACGACTGCTACAGCAAGGGCAGTCTCCTGATGGGCCACGGCTGCCTCGCGGGCTGAAGTCACCTGGAGGAAAAGCTGATGCGCCCAAGGGAGAAGCTGCAGAGTGGCTGAGAAAGGCTCAAGGATGGCGTCGCTGTACCGTGTGAAGATGTCAGTATACTCAAGGCGAACTCCGAGCATGACCGTACGGAGCGCCCACAGTTGTGTGCCTCTGAAGGTCTCAAGACGCGTGTAGATGCGTAATCGGTTGCAGGCTCTCCAGGCCCCTGACGGAGAGAATGGAAGGCACGAATGTGTGCTGCTCGAGTGGCGTGCGTCTCTGCGGCCAGGAGGGATAGGGCCAGATCCCAACCTCCGCGTGGATCGTCGCCGGTGCCTGTGCCAGGCTCGCCAAGGAAAGGGCGGAAGTCGACGACGGTCTCGCGTGGCATGGCGTAGAGGAGGCCGCGCATCGCCCTGGCTGCTGTCAGCACTTGTGCTGGGTCTGTAGACTGATACTGGCTGTGGTAGTAGGGCCACACGCCCTCTGAAGTGGCCCAAACCTGAAAGAGGATCTCCCAGCAGTCGAAGCCGTCCTCAGTGATGTACCGTGGGGGTGGTGTCTCAAAGTCCTTGGGTTGCCGCTCCGTGGGGAGGGCGACCGCAGGCTGAGGAGGACGGGAGACGGGGAAGACTCCCGGAAGTGGATAGTCGCCGGGGTAGTCAGGTGACAATCGTATCGGGGAAAACGGAGGCGATCGGGTGCCCGTCTGCAGCTGACGGAGGCGCTCCTAAAGAACTCGAATCCCCTAAGCCGGGGAATCATGAGTAATGCCTGGCATGAGTGGCTCATCATCCAGGAGGTCAGCAGGTGGTGGGACAGGTCGAGTGCCTGTCACGGGTGCCTGAGCCGACTGCTGGGTAGAGACCGCGACGCCGGCAGCTCCCTCAGAAACTCGCTGAGGAGCCGTGGACTGAGCATGCAGAAGCTCAGTCAGCGTGCGGATAGCGTCAGTCTGCTCTCTCTGGAGGCGACGCATCTCATCCTGCTGGCTTCGCAGGTCCTCAATGGCCTGCGAGCGTGGACTCAGTAGACCAGACGAAGAGGAGGGGTCGCCTGGTCCCTTCTCCTTGTCCGACAGGCTCATGTCGCCGCTCAGCATGGGGCGACAGGTCAAGTTTGTCGGATTTCAAAACCGTCAGCGTTTCTCGAGGAGTTCAGACGCTGGCAAAGTTTGACTGTCCGGCCAAAAAATTGGCTAAGTATGGTGCTGACCGCCAGAAATTTGGCTAAGTGCTGAAATTTAAAAATTTCGGCACTAAAAATTCAAGGTTGTCCATATCAAGCGAAATTTGGACCACAGAGGCTCCTGAATGTGCTGAACATGATGGTGAAAATTTCGGTCGCAAAAAGTTGGAAAAAGTGGCAAAACGTCACTTTTCCCTGTTCTGCCCGAATTTCAGCAGAAAACAATCTGCGGTGCACTTCAGTCTCTGCTGGTGGCGACAGAGCACAAAACTGAGTGTGAATGGTAGCTCTGGAGAGCTTGAGAGAAGAGCTTTCCAACGCACCCTCAAACGCCAAAAACGGCGTTCGTTTGAAGCCAGGGCAAACTCTTGCCGACGGGGAGGTGGTGGCTGACGCGATTTTCGTCCGCGGCTCCTCCACGTCCGTGCGGCTTCTAGGAAGTTGCACGGACAGGGGCAGCGGTGGCGCACGCTGCTGTTGTTGCTGCTGCTGCTGCTGCCGTCGAGCTTGACGGCAATGGCCTCAAGCCACTTTGGCGGCTACTGTTGCTGATGTTTTTGATGCCGCCGCCGATGTTGCTGCTGCTGCTGCTGCTGTGGTCAAATCAACCAGCTCTGTCGCTGCGCTGCTGGACAGCTGCTATCACGCTGCTGCGCTGGCGTGCTGCTACACTGCTGCACCCCTCCTGCACGACTCCTCTGTCGCGCAGGTGTTGCGGCCTACGCCTTGCAATGGCGCAGGTTGGTGGGTCCTCCCAGGACCTGTCGCTGCTGCTGTGTGCTGTTGCNACTGCTGCTGCGATTGCTGCATCTCTGCTGTGCAGCACAACAAGCTCTGGCTTGTTGCTCTGATACCATGAGAAGTTTCCTAGAACCTTCCTAACCACTTGCCGTGACACTAGGCGTCAGCGCCAGGTCAGCGTGTGACAACAGTCACAAGTTTGAGACAAAACTGCAAGGGTCTGGGTTGGGACACGGACAGAGTGTCAGGAAACTCAAACTGAATATAATTGCAGAGAGAAATGAAAAATGACAGGTCCATGGCATAAGTACCTGCCGCGGCGCACGGCGGGTGTCGCACGCGGCAGTGCAAGATCTGTCCTAAAACCGGCCCAAAACCACTGTTTTGGCCGTAACTCTGCTCACACATGTCAGAATGCTATGCCGTCTGAACCTAGACGTGCAGAATCACAAGCCGGACGCTACGACTGGTCACATGCATGCATCCGGCATCGAACGGTGGAAACACAATGCAAAAACATGCAAATCGGGCCCACGGCCAGTCCACCGATAAAGTCCTGCGTGCTGCAGAAAAACTGCAGGAGGTCCCGGGTATCGTCCAGAGCTCTGGAACGGCCGTCGGTCAGCTCCAAACCAGTAGTCCGCCACTGGACAACGCACCGGTACCGCCTGGGTCCGCATCAGGGATCTGCACGACTATGGACACGGCCGAGTGGTCACAGTAAACTGTACAGGTCGACAGGAACGTCACAAATCACAATAGTGGAAACACATTGCCTACGTGTGTTATGTATGATCTATGCATGATGTGGTCAAGAATCGGATACCCGGAGACATTTTCTGGGGTCACAAGGAGACCTTGTTGAGAAAGTGCATAGAAGCTTCCTAGCGACGCAACCGTTGACTAGGCGTCAGTGTCTCGTCGGACGGTGACGACAGTCACAAGTCGTGCACACGAGGGCAAGAGTCTGGCTAGGAGACACAAGTCAGAATGTCAGAATGCTTCAATAGCATTTTGCAGAGAAAAATGACAAATGACAGGTCCATGGCATAAGTTCCTGCCGCGGCGCACGGTGGGTGTTGCACTCGGCAGTGCAAGATCTGTCCTAAAACCGGTCCAAAACCACTGTTTTGGCCGTAACTCCGCGCAAACATATCAGAACGCTACGCCGTCTGAACCTAGACGTGCAAGATTAAAAGCCGGAAGCTAAAACTGCATGCATCCATCATCAAACGGTGGACACACAATGCAGAAACATGCAAATCGGACCCACGGCCAGTCCACCGTGCTGCAGAAAAACTGCAAGAGGTCCCGGGTAGCATCCAGAGCTCTGGAACGGTCGTCGATCAGCTCCAGGCTGGTAGTCCGCCACCAAATGACGCACCGGTGCCTCCAGGGTGCACATGAGGGATCTGCACGAGTGTGGACTTGACCGAGTGGTCACAGTAAAATGTACAGGTCGACATGAACGTCACAAATCACAACACTCCTCCATGACCCGATGGTACGCATGTCCATACACGTGTAGCACTGAGACGAGTACAACAACGAGTGCAACGATAAATGTGACAAGGGCATAGACACATCCCACACTCAACCACTCTCAGGCAAGGGGCAAAGTCCAACAGAACAAATGGCCACCAGGAACTTTCCGCATGCTAGTGCCTTCGTCAAGAAATCAGCACGCTGCATGTCAGTCACAACCCAAATGACGGAGATCACGTGTCGCTCCACCAGATCACGCACAAAGTGATGCTCAACCGCAATTTGCTTTGTGCGAGCATGAAAGACACCAGAGTTCTCCGCAATGGCAAGAGCACTCTGGTTGTTGCAACAAAGCACAATGGCGGGTACAGACTGGCCAAGCTCAAGGAACAGGCGCTGCAGCCATACCGCCTCAACAGCCCCTGCATCCAGAGTAACGTACTCTGCCCCCGATGAGCTACGTGCAATGCAACCCTACTTCCCGCTGCACCAGGACACAGCGGTCCCACCAAGCATGAACATGTAACCGGTGCGACTGCGACCATCTGAGTTCGAGGCCCACCGAACACTGCCGGCGAAATCAGAGTCCGAGTTACGGTGTGGAGACCACGTACCGCACCACTCGTACAGCCGCGTGAAGGGCTCTAGCACGTGGATCCTGCGAGAACTGAGCAAGGAGGTTGACGTCGAATGCGATGTCAAGACGCGTGGTAGTGGCCAGGTACATCAGAGATCCGATGAGACGGAGGTACATGGTCACATCCACTGTCTCCCCCAGCTGTGTGGGATCGTCCACCTTGAGGGCATCCTGCCCGCCAGGCGTGAGGGGTATGGAAGCCGTGGACACTGCACCGAGGAGGTCGCTGAATCGCTCCCCCACAACACGTGCGTATCAAGCCTGATGTAGTAGAACAGTACGACGTCTGCGGTCTCGCACGATCTCCATGCCAAGAAACACCGCTGTAGGACCAAGGTCCTTCATCCTGTAGGCAATCTGGAGGACACCCTTGGCCTCCTTCACGGCCTCAAGTGAAGGAGAGGCGATCAAAAGGTTGTCAACATAGACTAGGATGGCGGTGAATCGCTTAGGCGTCCGTCGGATGAAGAGAGAGGGATCTGCCTCGCTCTGTACATATCCCGCACAAGTTAGGGTGCCAGTGATCTCTTGGTTCCAACACCGAGGAGAATGCTTGAGGCCGTACAAGGACTTGCGCAAGCGCCAGACCTTGTCAACGTCCTCAAAGCCGGGTGGCTGAGCCACGTAAATCTCCTCATTCAGAGAACCATGGAGGAACACATTGTTCACATCCATCTGGTGCAGTTCCCAGTCATGCTGAGCCACTACACCGAACAGAGCTCGAGTTGAGGTCATGCGGCCGACAAGGGCAAAGGTGTCAGTGTAATCGATGCCCTCAATCTGAGAGTACCCCTTGATGATCAATCGATCCTTGTGGCGTTACAGTGAGCGATCCGGCTTCACTTTCTTCCGAAAGACCCACTTGACCTGAATAGCCTTTTTCCTAGGTGGAAGGTCAACTAGCTCGTAAAGTCTATGCTCCCGGATGGCGCGAAGCTCATCCTCGCAGGCAGCACGCCAAGCGTCAGCATCCTGTGACGAGAGAGCTTCCCTCAATGTGCCCGAGTCAGGCGCCATAGAGGGAGAGCTCTGCGTGGCAAGAGCGCACGCCTCAGTGCTAGGTCTAACGACCACAAGATCGGCTACTACTTCACATGCGAAATGAAACTCGCGAGTGATGAGGTCGTGCCCTACGGGAGACGCTGGATGTACCTCTATGTTCTCAGTGTGGACACTCAGGCATAAGGCCTTTGTGCCGGAATCTCCACTCGCGATGCTACGAGTGGAGCGCCTAGGTACGGGACCAGACACTCGCAGAGCTCTGGAGTCTCATGGTCGAAGATGACCGCCAGGCTCACGGAAGTAACCCGGGCTCGAGGGGCGTACCTCACGCTCAGGAACGGGCACAATCACAGCTGGGGAGGGCTGAGGCAAGGAGGCTGGTGATGCCGTGCGAGGAGATGCGGGTGTGGGAGACATGAGGCTCGGTGTGACAGTAGGAGCAGGTGAGGCACGCACGGAGGCAAGAGTGCCGGCGGATGCAGGTACGGTCAGAGGAGTACGCATAGGTACAGGATCATTGGTACCTGTGGGGTGCGAGGGGACAGGGGTAGAAGCCGGTGGTGCTGGAGAGATCTATGGACCGACAGCGATGATCGCTGGGTCATCAAGGGCCGGAGAAGTGGAGGGAGCTCGAACGAACACATCAGCCTGGCGAGCAGTGCTCGCAGGCGCAGACTCCCCCATCCGTCAAGAAACCTCACACGTAGGAATGTGTGTGACAGACAACGACGTGATCGAAGTCAGATCACGACAGGTGAGGGAGTCAAAGAAGAGCGCGTCGCGTGACTCAAGAATGCGACGCCGAGCAGGGTCCCAAAAACGCCATGCCTTCGACTGTAGGGAGATGCCGACGAAGGCACACAAGCGACCTCGTGGTGAGACCTTGGACCCCTGCTGGTCCTCGGTGTACCACACAGAAGCCAAGGATCCCCAGACGCGAGCGAGGCGCAGGTCAGCACGGTGGCCGAAACAGAGCTCATACGGTGTGACGTGGTACGGAAGAGGACCGTGCGGGAGGCGGTTCCAGACCCAAGTCATGTAGGTGAAGCCCTCAAAAGCGAAGGAATCAAGGAGACCGCACTCAGGCCGCATAGCGCGAACCGCATCCTCCATGGTGCGGTTCCACCGCTCAGAAACACCCTTTTGTTGACGAGTAGCAGGAGCAGAGACCTGGTGAAAAATCCCGTGCTCAGCGAAGAAGCTGTCCATCTCGCCAAGGAACTCGCCGCCACGATCCGAGTGGAAGGTGTGCAGCATGTGGCGGGACTGACGCTCAGCCATCACTAACCAGAGGCAAACGGCGAGAGCGGCGTCACTCTTCTGGCGCAGGCTGTAGACCCACCGCATCCGGGTGTTAAAAAGTGCCCCTACCATGGATGCCGTTTGCCGTTTTCCTGGTTCGACCACTAGAGAGTGGTTGGATTTCTGATCTGATTACAGATTTTTAGACTCCTTGCATTTCGCCATGCAGTTTCGAGCTTTTAGTTGCTCGATTTGGTTGAGAATTCAGAAAGATAGCCCCATCCGAAGTTCGGGTGGTAGGTGGGTGGAATCTGGGTTCCGTCATTGGTGACGGATTAATTCCACCACCAGTGATCTTAGTTCGACTTCAATATGCTCCAAGGGCACATGGGCCATGAATAAAAGGGATGTGGATGGTCTTCTGGACCAGGGCGAGCCTCCCCCCACGTTGGGATGACAGGAAGGGCGCTTCGACAGGCCACCGTCGAAGCGCCTCCCGTCATTCCCGTTCGTGGGTATGGTGGGCGGCTCGGCTCCACCATGGCTTACTCTAACGGTCGTAGCAGGGGCTCTACTGCTCCGTTTTGGGCGTGCTCGGATGCGTTGGAAAGCTTAGATCACAGGCTATAAGAATCTGATGTAATCTCACCAAAAGTACTAACCATTGATGATTCGCAGCCCTTCTCAGTTTCCGCAATCTGTATTCTGCCAGAATTCTGCACTTGGTGTTGTGGCGACCCAAAGCACACACCTCCCTTGGAAGTCTCTTTGCACTAAGAAGCCGTGCACATTTGGGCAGTTCAGGGCACGCCAGGACAGCATTCCTGACAAAGGGTTATGGGCCCACAGCCCTGACCTGCCTACTAACGTTCACGGCTTCCGCAAACGCACGGGAGTGTCGCCCCGGCGACTTCGCCGTCGCACGTTGAGACTGTCCATTGCAGAAGTTCAACATGGCGCAGAAGACAGAGTCCTCGCCCATCCAAAAGTACATGGGCGGCCCAGGCTTTGGGCTGTGGCGGTGGCATTTTGAGATCTACCTCGCGCACAAGGGACTGCTGGAGCTCATGAAGGGAACGGAGGTTCAAGATGCGAGCGCAACAGACGAGGAGAAGAAGGCCTTCGCGAAGAAGAACACGGAGGCGCTGATGCTCCTCTTGTCAGCGCTGCATGAATCTCAGTGGGGCTACATCCACGGCTGCAACCTGGCAGCTGACGCATGGAAGAAGCTCTGATCCATTCACCAATCAACATCTCTAGCCAACAAGATCTTCGCAATGAAGCGACTCTTGACGGTGAGGATCGAGGAGGGTGAGGACGTCATTTCCGCCATGCAACAGATCGAGTCTCTTGCCTCACAATGCAATGATGTGGGGTGGAAGATTGACACGAAGATGCAGGCAATGGCGCTCCTCATGGCTCTACCCGACAG
>SZWC01001675.1:2882-20443 GCA_023375785.1 Penium margaritaceum
ACTGACTGACTGACTGACTGACTGACTGACTGACCGACTGACTGACTGACTGACTGACTGACTGACTGACTGACTGATTGATTGACTGACTGACTGATAGGACGGACAGACAGACGGATGGATGGATGGATGAAAGGATGGATGGACGGACAGAAGGATGGATGTTTGGACGGACGGACGGTTGGATGGATGGACGGACGGAAGGACGGACGGACAGACGGACGGTCAGACGGACGGACGGATGGACAGATGGGAGGATGAACGGGCAGACAAATGGACGGACGAATGGACGGACTGGCAGAAAGTCAGGTAGACACATGGACAGAAGGTTTGAAGCACCAGTTGTGGCAGCAGCAGCAGCAGAAAAAGGAGCAGCAGTGGCAGTAGCAGCAGCAACAGTAGCAGTTGCAACCACAGCAAGAGCAGCACTTGGAGGAGGCGCAATAGCGGAAAAGGTGGACCACCTCCTCCTCTCCCTCCTCCTCCTCCTCCTCCTCCTCCTCCTCCTCCTCCTCCTCCTCCTCCTCCTCCTCCTCCTCCTCCTCCTCCTCCTCCTCCTCCTCCTCCTCCTCCTCCTCCTCCTCCTCCTCCTCCTCCTCCTCCTCCTCCTCCTCCTCCTCCTCCTCCTCCTCCTCCTCCTCCTCCTCCTCCTCCTCCTCCTCCTCCTCCTCCTCCTCCTCCACCACCACCACCACCACCACCACCACCTCCTCCAGGGCCTATAAGTGCTCCACCTCCTCCACCTCCACCACCTCCACCGCCTCCACCACCTCCAACTCCACCAAGCCAACCTCCACCTCCATGTCCACCTCTACCTCCAACTCCACCTCCACGTCCACCTTCACCTCCATGTCCATCTCCACCTCCAACTCCACCTCCACCTCTGCCACCGCCTCCATCTCAACCTCCTGTTGGCGGAGTGGCAAAACCCGCCAACGCGGATGGCCGCACGTGGCGGCCGGCTGAGCTGAGCAATGAGGGATAAACAAAAAGGGGGTTTCGTGGTCCAAGCATTGCAACAACGCGCGAGGACCAGACGTGCGGGCGAGCTGGCCCCGGCCGGCAGTTTTGGCCGCACTCTCCGATGGACAGGGGAGAAAATCGATGTTGTACCACTTTCTAGTTTTCAGTTCGTGTTTTCTTTGTGAGTATGCAAAGCGCGAACCAGTTTGGTCGCATGTGAGCGACCAAACCTGGTCGAGTGGTATGCATGTGAATTGCAAACCACTTTAATTGCACATGGACTGCCATGTGCGTTTTCTAGTTGGCACATGGGCCAT
Source organism: Penium margaritaceum (assembly GCA_023375785.1). Lineage (NCBI taxonomy): Eukaryota > Viridiplantae > Streptophyta > Zygnematophyceae > Desmidiales > Peniaceae > Penium > Penium margaritaceum. The sequence goes on from SZWC01001675.1 coordinate 4,163, forward strand.
TAATTGGCCAGCTGTGCGAGAGAAAAGTGATGTAGCCGAGTGTGTACTGCGAGTCCAAGAAGTTGCCGGTTGATTCCGCAACACGGCCCCTCCAGCGCACCCTGCGACCAAATGGTACTACAATACATGGAGACACTCTAGCACACACAAGGGAAAACATTAAACCTTACCCAAGGCACAGGCTTGCCCCATGTGGTCGCAGGGTGCACTGGAGGGGCCGTGTCGCGGAATTAACCGGCGACTTCTTGGACTTTGCAGAGCACACTCGGCTACATCACTTTTCTCTCGCACAGCTGGCCAATTAATGGCCCATGTGCCAACTAGAAAACGCACATGGCAGTCCATGTGCAATTAAAGTGGTTTGCACTTCACATGCATACCACGCGACCAGGTTTGGTCGCTCACATGTGACCAAACTGGTTCGCACTTTGCACACTCACAAATAAAACACGAACTGAAAACTAGAAAGTGGTACAACATCGATTTTCTCTCTCGTCCATCGGAGAGTGCGGCCAAAACTGCCGGCCGAGGCCAGCTCGCCCGCACGTCCGGTCCTCGCGTGTTGTCGCAATGCTTGGACCACGAAACCCCTTGTTTTTTCTTTCTCGTTACTCAGCTTAGCCGGCCGTCACGTGCGGCCATCCGCGTCGGCGGGTTTCGCCACTCCGCCAGGAGATAATTCCCGACTTTTGGTGTTGTTGCTTTGTTGTTGGTGATGCTACTTTGTTGCTGCTGTTGACAGTGTCCCCATTGCCACGTGCTTGTTGATGGCGTTACTGCCTTAATGTCAGAGACGAACGGAGTTTCAAGATGAAGGCGGCGAATGTCTAGTTTTGCGTGTTCAAGTCTCCCACCCCCGCCGACCCCCGCGGTGTCCAAACCGCGTCAGGACTCTCCGCCCGTCGCGCAACGCGCCGACGCTGACAACGTCGGTGCCCTCGCTGACGCACGACGCGAGGAGCATGGTCATCAACGTGCCTTACCATCCAAAACCAAGGAAAAAGGGGTTGAAAAGCTTGCAAAAGTTAAAAACGATTTAGAACACCGGAGCAACAGGAACCTATCGACTGGTAAACCAACATTTGTCGTTCTCACCCAAGGTTTTGCATTTCCGACTGACTATTATCTGTTCAGCTCTGATGCATCGTCCAGCGCAACGGAACAAAACGTCCTCAACATGCGAGCTCAGACAATGCATTCCCATTTCTACAATGACTATAGATCTATCCCCGGATTTACAATAATTATATAATATATCCAATTCTCCATCTACCCTCCTGTACTTGCCAAGTGGTTTATAATTACAAAACATTTCACTCAATGTTCACTAAAAATGAAGGATTTTTTTTTTCAAATATACAAGTCACTTACCAGGCACTGCATCTTCGAGGCCTCTGAGGAGACATTGCAAGCCTTTGGTCTTCAATCGTAGTCTGACCAATCGACAGTAGTCACCTAAAGCTGTAGTTGAGGGTCCTCTTTGGAACATCCATCAGTTTTAGAGCATGTGCATGATTTCTCAATATCCTAGTGTAAATTTCACTTTCCACAATGATCTTATTCACATTGACATGAAGTTTCAAGGCTTAAACTTGCAAAATTAGCGTAGAGAAGATAATTCTAAAACTAGACAAGGAGTTTTTTTTAAAGAGTTATTAAATGAGGAAAGACCAAAATTGATCGTAGAAAGGGGGTTGAATAAACCATGCTAAGCCAAAACTAGGGACAAGAAAAAAAAAACCCCCAAGTGCTCAAGTGGAAGATGTTTGATTTGAAACCTTTCACAACGAAGACCACTTATTCACCGAATGAACCCCCACAAACACGAGAAAAAGACAAATATAGAACACAAACACAAGTTTCCACATATTCATAAAGGTACAACCATGTATAGCAATATGTACGTAGGCATACAAAACTAGACATAAACATTAGTAAAGACAATTTGAGTTTGCCTACAAATAAACATGTAAATATAGGTATCGATGCAAAACTCATAAGTATAAAATATATAATTTGTCAAAAAATAATTCACAGACACATTTACACACAATGCACATCTAGCTACATGTATAGATGCAGATGGAAAAAGAAACACATATACATATACAAATACATATGCAAATATAAATGAAGATAAAATTGAAATATTGAACATGCCTACATATGAAAATACATACAAATGCAAATAGAATTAGAGATGCAAAAATCGTTAAGGGCATGCATGTAAACACAAATAGAGATGTAGAAGCAGAAAGACATAGAAATAAAAGTTCGCTTAAAGATTTAAATTGAGATACACATAGAGATATTGATAAAATCATACACCAAAAATAGACGTGAGTGCAAGTTAATATGCTTTTACTAGATCATGTATGTATATGGATTTACATATAAGCGCAAACATAGGCACAAATGTTAACACGTATAAAATCCAAAATAGATATCCAGATAGGGATACGAATGGCATTAAGATATTAGATTAAAGTATAAGTGTAAGTAGAAATATTGATGTACATGCACAAATACACATAATAATTCATATACGCTTACAAGTGCAGGTGGGTAAACCATATTAGATAAAACACCAGAAAGAATAATGTTACTTAGTAAAGATTCTTATTTAAACATTCTTTGTTTACAAATGTATTCTTTCAACTACTTGTCATACTTTTTCAAGAACATAGTAAGGAATGTTGGCTTTAGTTATGACGCAACTCCCTTTGTGTGTGGTGGGTTGAATTGTGGTTCCGGGACTAGACTAATGACTTGGCTTCAAGATTTTTTCCAAGATGCGTACATTTTTTAAAGAAGGCAAATTCCCCGTGGAAAACCCATCTCTCTGTTCTTATAAGGTAACCATTGTTTGCTTTACGCTGTAAAACTCTTTACTTCGTAACACTGTGCATGATTTTCGTGCAACATTCTCTTGTTATTGCCTTCTTTCCCAAGATTGCTCCTAAATTTCCCAACATGCTCCTAGGATCCACCAGTCCTACTAACAAACACAGAATCTGGGAAATCACACGAGCCACCATACTTCACCGTCCATGGCAAGAGAGATGGGCATTACCAACACGTAACCCCAACCTGAATATCCTGGTGAATACACCCCACCTCCTTGAAGAACATCTCACCCACGCATCGCTAAGAGTAGCACAACTCCCTATTGGTAGAAAAAGGAAACAAACCTACCAACAACTATACACACACATGCTCCCTTCATGTGCAGTGAACAAGAGGGAATATAAAATCCCACAATAATAATCACACAGAAATTCTAACGCTGGTGGAAACACCCAGGAGTATATTAACTAAAAGATGCTTGGGGGACCGGGTACAGTCTCCATACTTGTTTCGGCCCACTCCCATTGGTTACGACCACGGGACAAAAAACAAAACAAGAAGGTCGGAGTCAGCCTTTTGCAGTTCTGCGCGTCTCGCTTGTAGACAGTATGTTCACTTGTCCATTCAATACTTGCATGGACGGTTGGGATACTGCTAGAAACGCGTGAAACGTCCCTGGAACAGTTTGGACGGGCCTGTGGCCCGTTAAAGCGCAAGATACATTTGTTTGGACAGGTTCTTACAAGATCGGATCGCAACTGGTCCATGGACTGCGCGACATTACTCCGAGTTTTCATCAGTTCATAGAATCTGATTCTTGCTGAATTTCTTCTGCGCCTGAAAGGCTCGAGACTGTTTGTCTTTTCTGGTTATCAGGTTATCTTGTTTGTCGTGTTCCTCTCCTTGGTCAATTTCGCGACGGCTGATGCGTTCCAGCATCAACGCCTAAGCCACAACAAATGCCGTGTCTGACAAAATCCTGACAACGGGCGATTGAGCAAAATATTGATGAAAGCAACCGAAGGGGAAATTATAATCGAACAGCATAACCACAGCCTTCTTGAACAACATTTGAAGCTCCATGTTTAGCCATTTGTTACAAAACTAGTTGGGGTTGAGCACTAAGAGCAGGTTCGCCTTGCTTTGCTAGATCCTTAGTGCCGTACTTGTCTGATTGTAACACGGTTGGACTATGGTGCGGATCCACTGCTTTCTCATGTCACCAATGATCTAACGGGATGGTGTGCACGCGCCGTTCACTTTGCGTTAAGGAAGGCTTGGGCGTGGACTCCACATTGAAGACAGCAAGGCATTTCCCCATTCAAAATCAGATGCATCCTTAAGAGATAACCAGTCATTGACGATGTCACCTATGCTATGATCATATGTTTGTTCTCGAGACCCACGATTTAAGTGTCTTAAGACTTTGTACGTGCATACATGTGGTCTTCAAGGGAAGAAGCAAGAGGTTTATGTGATCCTCATTGAGCACCATGATTACATTCATGATGTATAGGTGGACCATGCATGCTACACATTGATGGAAGATCAAGATCCTATTTTTGTAGTCATTTGACACTTTTTGCGCACTAGTTGTTCCGTTATGCCATGTCCACTCCAAAAATCTCTTTAGAAAACAATTGACCCATGTCCAACCAAATCCATATGTACCCATTCATTTGAGCTCATCTTGGACATTGCGAGCGATGACCTAACAAATCTCTTTACGGATGATCTTTGAGTTTAGGGCGTGTCTAGCTGACCAAGCATCTAGGAGCATTGATTTCATCTCATCAACAATTGCAAGGTGGTTGCGGAGCCGGGCACTTTTATCGTTGCACCTATGTTTTTCCTTGTTTCGGCAAATAAGCACAGAAATCATGCAAAGAATGTAATCTAGCACCACACTCGCGTTATGCTTTCTCATAATTTTCGTGCCATTTACAAACCAATTTTCCACTATGCTAGGAGCAAACATGTTGTTTAGAGAATCTCCACCAAGTGTCCTTGAAGTTTTCTTTAGATGCATGAGAGCAGCAATCACCAGGGGATGTGTCTGATTAGCCTTGAAGTAGTCTTAAAGTGTCCGCTACCAAACCATTTGCAATAGCGGCCGCACATCATCAAAGATGAGGATCATGCAACAAATGTGGATGTCATTCATTATGAGGGCTACATAGTGAGGGAGTCTACATGGATCGTGTCAAAGAATAATGGCTCATTTTGTACATATGAAGTTCACGAATTTGTAGTTGATGTTGATGGAATGCTGGATATGATTTGCACCTCGAGCAAATCTTGGGAGCTAATGGAAAATTACCACGTGCACTACCTTGTGCAAGGAGAAGATGTGGGTGGTTGGATCACATTCTTAGAAGGTCTGCTCTTGTCCATAACATTCAAGCACAATGGAGGGGGTGGAGATTCTTTGCGTACCTTCCTCACTCGCCATAAATGGCTGAAACAACACGCATGAGGGAGGGAGAGGGAAGAGACGCAAGAAGGGCAGTAACGTATGAAGAGCTTGGTCTAGGCACATAGTCTGTGAACTTTGAAGGCGGACATGCCCCTTGTCAGCGTGGACTTGTACGTCCTATCCTTCTTGACTAGAGTAGTGAGTAGAGATTACCATTACTCCACGTACATGTTGATGAAGTTTACGTGCATGTGCGAGGCCATTAAGTCTTCCATGATTAGCTTTGTAGCCTTCTGCGGACGTTTGATAAAACGTCTTGTTGGCATGCGCCGTGGAAGAGGACCTTAACGAGAAGCCTTGTGGAGATGCCAAGTCTGCTTGTTAGCAATCAACATAAAAAGTTAGTCCATGATGGCCGAGGAAAGGAGATGGTTGTGTGGATGTGGTGAATGACGTGTAGAGCTGTTGTTGCCCCATCCTTCATGTCTTTACTTGGACTCCACAGCCTCGGGCAAGTGCAGGTCTACTATGAGCACAACGATGGTGCACAAGCAACCCAAGCTTATGATCGTATTGCCGTTGGCATTGTTTCAGTCGGGATGCATGCGCATGCACTTGCTTATGGTGAAACAATTTCAAAATCAATGAACACGACAGAATTGAACTAGATTCGTCGTCAAATTAAAGAGACCATGAAGAAAATAATGGAGGAATTTCACAAAACAAATGATTAATTGAGCCCTGGCCAAACTTAAAGTTCTTAAAATTAAAAAAGAAACCCGTTGTCCAATCCTATGACTTATAAGGTAACTGGTTGTATATAGCTTCAAAGTCTTTTACATGGACAAAGCAAGAGCTACTAGTTGTTCAATAGTGATGATTTACAATCACTTGATGTAGGTGTACATTAGAATGTTTCATTTTCCTCCATGTTTACTCTTTGTTGTAATCCCACAATGCAATCATCCACTTTTGAAAGGGGGATCCTTAGATTTGGATGCCCCCAAGCAGTTGTATATGTATTGTGATGGTGTATCATATATTTGAACCAGAGGATCCTTTGTTTTTTAAGAAGTACCATTATGCTCGATGTTAATGACACAAAATCACTTGGAAGGTCATTGAAATGTCACAAAAATGGGGTTTAGGTTAAGATTGATGTTTCATGGATAGTTCTTTCATGAAACAGTCAAAATGAAAATGAGTGGGTTAGTTTCTGCTTCGAAGGCTCATCTACATTCTATACAATGTCTTATTGTTGTTGGTTTTACAAAAGGTGAATAAATAGGCATGGGAATGACTTTCACGATGTGTCCTTGATAGAAATATGTCAAACAAGGTTACTTTTCAATTGCTGAAAATGACAAATTAAACAGCCTTATCAAGTGCCTTGTATGTGTTTATAGAAAAAGTAGTTCCCTTGCGTAAGGAGTGGTTGCACGTTCTTTGGGAGGGTTAAACACCCTCGGAATGTTTGCCTTAGCCCGCCCATTTTTTACCGTTGGCTCTGAATCACGCATGTACATCCAAGCCTGAAAATTACATTCATATGTAACCTCCTTGAGATCCTTTATCTAGATATTCATGGAACTCCTAGACTGGGTAGGATGTGTATCCCACACTGCAAACTAATCTTTTACACTTTTCTTAAAAGATGGCACATTCTCGGACACCCAAGACTATCTTGTACATGTTGTGTGCGTACGGTGAATTTTGGAGGCACATAAAAAATGGGCATCTATGGAAATTTGGCATGAAGCCATTTCAGAAACACACAACATTATTAAGGAAACCATGTATCGAGCACCAGAAGCAAGCGTGCTTTGCCCTCGTGTATACCCCAAGCGGCACATGTCCGCTTGTGGTATGGCAACACAATATAGCGAACCATTTTTTGGTCCTCTCAAATTTTGCCAAGTGCAATGTTGTTTAGGTGAGGTGCCATCTATTTTCCACCAACGATTGCACATGTGGTCCTTAAAGCAGGCAACGTGATGTTTTCCTGTAAAAGATTTCCTACATTTCCATTGGGTTGCACGCCAATCATCTATGACATCACCAAATTTAAGATGGCTTGTTTTACGTCCATCCACACAATGGAGATGACTTGGTAGTTGAGTGGTGCATATGTTTGACCAGTCAATGCAAGAACTTGACCCTTGTGTGGTCGGCATTGAGCACATCGAATGTTTTGATGTGGTAGAGGGTAACAATGCATGCACACCGGCAATGAAACATTGAAATCGTCTTGTACCAATCTTGCAAAATCTTGTGTGCAGCACTAGTACCTGCATGCCATTCCTAGCCTAGATCCCTCTGCACAATCTTCCGCACCCATTGCCTCTTTATTGCAAGTATCTCTAGTTGCTACAGTTCTTCAGGTGCATGCCGAAGAATAACACCATGGATCACTTACCAAATCACCTTGCATTTGAGCGCCACGCCACCTTCATGAACCCTTGGTTGTTTGTTTTTGATTTCATCCTTTAATGATGGGTGCTCTTGTAGCCACGCTTGTTCGCCCTTCAAACCTTGTTTTTTTACAAGTCTTGTTGTTTTATTAAACCTAAAGAAAACGGTGCTAAAATATTGTTGCTTATAAACCAAATGGCCATTTAGGGTATGGAAGATGCGACAAAGCTGCTTCATTTTGGAGAACGTTGATGGATTTATTTTGATCGCATAAAAAAGTGTCATAAAATGACTACTACCAAACCAAATGCATAATCTTCACAATGAGCCACTTGTGGTGTTAAGGCTCACCAAAAGCATAAGGCATTCGATGTTTGTAGAGTCATTTGACGATTCAGAATCAATTGTGCTCTTGTGGGGAGATTTGACCTTGGCAATGACCGGAGAACTTGAATATATTGAACGATGTGAGCTTTGCCTTAAGATGCCATTGTGAGAGGAATATGGTGGAGGCAAGAAAGGTGATGCAAAAGCTTTAACCTTCTTTGATTTAGTGATTTTTTGACAGTGAGGAGGGGAAGATGGAGATGTTAAGCAGTCGCTACCATGTGCAATAGGAGGGGAAGTTGGTGTGATTTGAGCATTACCACCCGGTTCGTTTTTTGAGCCCTCCATGGTAGTAGAGAAGCTGGCAACTATAGTTGAGCTCGCACGTTCACATAATTTAGTGCAGCCTTCAAGCATGCACATGTTTGGTAATGTAAGGATCTAAAATCGAATGCCTTAAGGGATGACCAGCGTTAATGGAGTTTTGGCATCTTGCATGTACATAGAATTGTAAGCAATGCACGTGGGCTGTTGCATTCGTGGTGTCGGGAGTAAACACGAGTGGGTTTCTTGGACCAACAAGACATTTGGGAGGACGGGGTGAAGGAACTTGGCTCCTTGCATGGTTAAGACAATGCACCCTCTCATTACCAAACACCTTGGTCCAAAACAGATTCATTGAGGAGGTTCGGTAGGCGTATGATGAGATGACCAAAAATTGAATGACCACGGGTCAAGAACAACTTGCAGCTAATGGCAACTCGATGAGTAGCCGTTGAACGCAATGTGGATTGTGGAATAACCAGCCACTGCACGTTTTTAAGTAAGCAGGTGCCGCACAACGACATTGCTACTTAGATTCATCAACTAAAAGAATGTATTTCAACATGTCGAGAAAGCATGTGTGCGTTTTTTGTCAAAAAAAATTTGGCCCATTTTCTTTGTGCAAATGCAAGCGTAGAAGGGTTTATTTTGAATGAGGTGTGCACATGCCTAAACATAAACATGAAATAAATTTGTCTTCATGACGCTGTCCTTAACATTGTTCAATGATGTCATGAGGGGTGTTTAGGGGACGTTTTACAAGGACAATGTTGTGGTGGACTCAAAGTACATCAAAGTGTTCATTTAAGGACCTAGATGTGGCTATGTAGACAAATGAAGGGATGGAAGATGGTGGGAATTTAGAGCTTTCATGAACTTAATGCAGATTTACACAATTCATCCTTGTCTTTGTCTTCTAGATGCACTCCTCGCTACCCACTTGTAATAAATATGTCAAGTTTGGAATGGAGTTCCTTATATCTAGACCCTCAGAAGTAGTCATAAGTGCATAAGGTTGGTTTGTTAGACTGATTCTTAAGAAGTCTTATTATGTAAACTAGTGTAATTTGAAGGAGATGCAGTCATTCGAATACACGTGAGAAAAAAATTCTCTTTTTGACACCCTCCATAATAGTGATCCCTAATACTGTGAGGGATTTGGTGGGAGCATGAAGTGTGAGTCTTGCTATTAGTGTCTGAATTACACCAAATTGGTGTATAGGTTTTGTGTAAAACCTTTTAATTTATTTCTTCAACAAGTCAAAAGATGTCAGATTTGAGGATTCGATAGGTTATGAGTACCTATTACTAATGTAAAGAAGTGTATTATTTTAAATTACAAGATACAATCCTTGTGTCACTCACGGAAAAAAAATTGTATTCATTGAGGGGGACGCGGTCCTTACATGTGGATGATTGCAAGCAAACAAAACTTCAAATGATGGTGAAAGACACCATGTAGCTCAAGGAGATTTGTTTTTCAAACTAGACTAATCGAAGTGAGTTGCGGACATGCTTGTACACATTAAACAATTGTTTTCCCTTGCTAAACTCATTGATTCCGTTCCTAAATAGGTTTTTTGGAGTGGTTTATAGGGGCTCACTGTATTGAAATCAAATTAAAAATTATTTTTTGTGGAAAACCACATAGCTTTGTTCAATGGCAAAGCTTTAGTTTACAACAATTGGGAATGACTTTCTTATTAGGACTTACTCAGGTGTACACAAGTATGGTTTTTTCTACAAGATACACTCATTGTTTAACTCCTGCAATATACTTACCGACTTTGGGGGGGGGGGCTCTGGTACCCGAATCTCTTTCACTTACAAATTCAAGCTTTTCAGATGTTATATAAGAGAGATCAGCTAGGGGAGCCTGATTGATTGTATAAGTGTATTAGGAGGTAGGTACAAAAATTCTGATACACAAGCTTGAAAAACCTTTGTGTCCCTCGTTTACTCCCTTATGTATATTCCTCATACATTAGGGGGTTGTACTTGGAAGGTGGGTTTTTTGTTTACGCAAATGGTGACTATAACCCTACATGGATATCAACATAAGTTATTATAACACGATTTCTTAAGGAAATGAGGTGTTTCATATCACTGGCTTTATGTAGTATGAAGACAACGGATGAAACAACAGATGCATAAATAAAGGGAGATACATAAGCTTGTTATGTATACTTTCAAATGCTTTAAGTATCCTTTTGAACCAAATCCAATTCAAAACTAATGATTGATCATTTTGATGTAGAAACATTTGGGGGGACTTCCAATTTATGCATACCTTAAAAAACGAATATGTAGATGTAATCTTTGAAAACTTATACTTAAAATTTATGTGTTATGGAGAGTGGTGAAGGTGTATTAGAAGAAGATTATTGAGCATATCATATGTTGTTGTAGTGTTGTTGCTAGATATTATGGATTCATGCGTAGGAGGTATGTATAGACATGAGAGCTTATAGTAAGTCCTTAGTTGAGATATGTTGGCTTTGCTCCCTCTTCTACCATATTTGTTTATGAAATACACTTATTCCCATGATTTTGTTAGCGTAATATTTCTACTATCATTGTTTTTTCTCTTAAACCAGAATGGGGTTTTTTAGTAAGTACACTAGACCTTGTTAAACCCTACAAACATCAATTATGAGGTCCTTAAAATTCAAAGATTAACCTTTCTTCAAAAAATATCGCAATTTTCTATTCTTATGGTGCATAATCAATTCTAATTTGGTGAATTGTCCTCTTTCTTTTTTAAATTAATATTTGAAGAGGGTAAAAAAAAGCATAAAACATAGATTAGTAACTTTTTATATAGAGTTAAATAAACAATTTCTTAGAAATTGTCAATGGGATCAAATTTTGTATCATCCAGTTTTCGGTATGTATCATGCACGAATGTTTAAGAAAATTTAGTGAAGAAAGAAAAAACAATTGACATAATAAGATTAAGAAGCAATGGATTGTCAAAAATTTAAATAAAGGTGAGTTAAATCAATTGACAATAGATGTAGAAGTAAGGAACGCACAAAACACTTACATATGATCTCTATTTAGCATCAATTTGAAGCATAGAATAATTTATCTTTTATATCTGTTATCTCTCCACAAGACACTTATATATATGTAACCTATTCAGTATAACTTAGGATGGAACAAAGTCAGAATTTTTTCATTTCTTTAATCTTGCAACACGTTAGGTTTTCTAGTTCTCCTATGGGTTTCGAGATTTGTTCTATTGAATGTGTAGTCTTGTATGCACATATGAAAATTATGTTAAGCCACTCGTTTTTGCAATATTCATAGTTTCATTTAATATATGTTTATATTTATTTTGATAACAATTAGGGTCTTCCTACACTCACCTCATGATTTTACAAGTTGTGTCTCTTCTACCATTAGATAATTGATTCACATGAACGGAAATGTTTAACTCAAGTTACAACACCATGTTAGTTTAATTATATTTCATTTACTAGTTTGGGAATGTTCGTTCACATAGATGTCAAAGAGATTAGGGTTTGAGCATCGTTGTTGAATTCCTCAGGGAACATAATGAGACAGGACATCTGTTTCCATTTTATTAGCACAACTAGATCATGGAATATCCGAGGAAATTGTCCCAGCTTGGCCTTTCTCATACTATGGTTATGATACAATTCATGAATGTTTCAAAGGAAAGGAATCATTAAGGAAGAAAATAATGGGAGGTAATATCCATGAAAGGAAAAATGCATGTGTAGGAAACAAGAACCATCTTGATTCTTTCTTACTATTTACTCAAGGCTTGTTCGTTAACAAACTTTCAGTGATGAATAATGATCGTAGCTACCAGCCAATCATGTAGTCGTTGATATGTTGGTTGAGTGGTCGCTACAAAGGTGGCTTCTCATTGAGTGCGATCGTCTTGGTAAGAAGCTAAGAGGGTACGTTTCCTTGTACGGCCTTTTGCCTTTCAAATAAGTGTTTCTCTCTTTTTTTGCTATTATGAGTAAGAAAGGACTAGGGGAAGGAGCAAGCAATAGATTAATAAGGAGTGAGAGAGAAGATAGGGAGAGAGGGCAAAAGAGGAGGGGCTAGTAGTGAAGGGTCGGCCATCCCTTTTTGTTTTTTAGAAGTTGAAATTCACCCTTTTTCCTCCACCTCCTCTCTTCATGTTCTTGAACGGCCCTTTAGTGAAAGGATTGCAAAGAGAGGGAAAGCACTTGGAAAAAATGGATAGGCGTACCTTACATTTGAAAAACGTTTCCACTAAATAAAAATCATTGATGTTGCTAATTATGTAACTTCATACAAAACAATACAAATAATAGAATTACATCATCTCAAGGTAAAAGTCATGTTCCAAAGTATGGAAAAGAGTGTTAGAAAATAGAGAACAATGGGCTGAGGTGATCACAAGAGACTTGCTCATCATGATGTTGAGAGAAAACGCTTGGAGAAAGTTGTGAAAATAAGTTTTTAATCCTGTAAAAATCACTTCGAATAGCTAGAGTTAATGATTGGAATAAATCTCCCTCAATTAGAGAGTTAACCCTATTCGAATAGTTTTCAATTGGTTTTTATTTAAAGTGTATCTGGTTTTCTTAGCTTCAGATAAATTGACGTAGAAATAAATTTTTATGTTGTGATTTGGATGAGAGCAATTGACGTTGTAAATCTGATTGGTTAGATTGAATAATTCATTTAGAAGTTAAGAAGGTGAAGTTTTGTTTTCCAATTTATGTTCCAGGTAACTTGTGAGGTAGTTAGGTTTTTCTTCATGTCTATTTTTTTCATGAATCTAAATGTTTTGTTTTCTTTGTCTTGTAGCCTTTTTTTATGTTGTAGTCATGAACAATATTGCATGAAAAGTGTGGATCGAGGTTTTTCTTTATAAGTGATGAAATGCATCATCCAATCATGTGCTTTATCTCTTCTAATAAGGAATATTCAACGTGACATCTTGTGGAGAACATTGGAAGAAGTCTGCACTGTTGATGACTACATGCTTCATCATCCTTCATGATTATTGTGGCCTTTCAAAGTGGATGATAGGCCAATAATGAGAGAAGATCTTTATGAATTACAAATTACGAACTATAATCTAATGAATGGGGAGGATAGTTTGTACCTCATACAAGTATTTTGTGAATATTGAAAGTGCATTGTAATTTGATGCGGAAATGTTTGGCATCAAGTAGTGAAGGAGGGATCTAACTACATGATGTGGATAAGAAGTGGTTATATTCTAGAAGACATGGATGCAAAGTTAATGATGGTTTATAGGTTAACATTTAAGAAGGTGTCAACTATGGAAACATGTAGCAAAATGGGTGATATCAGTCTCTAGCAAATTTGTTATTCCATAGTAGCTATAATAACTAGTGCAGTTCATCTCACCATGAAAAGAGGGGAAATAGTTGTGAATAAAGTTCATTGATGTGCAGTTCAATTGTAAAAACATTCCATTGTGAAGTGGTGATAGTTGTGAAATGTTAATTAGGTCATTGTTTTGGCATTTTGTTTGAACAGAATATAAAACTAGCCACCTTATGGTAATTTCTTTCATATTGTCCAGAATGTCTTACTCCCTTTTGAGTTCCACCAAAGTGGTTGTGGTTTTTGGCTTGGTGTGTTGTGTGTGTGATAGTTGAGCTCAAGAGGAGAAATTGTATCATATGCTGACATGTCAGTTCGAGAGAAGAAGAAGATTATATGGTCGTGTTTCATCTCTGAATGAAGCGCAATCATTCATAAAACAACTATTGGAGGAATTTCTATGGTGGAGATATGTTTACATGTAAACATGTGCTGGAAAAGATGAGGAAAACCAAGCATCTTCCTAGAGTATGTGTTAAAAGTGGAGGGACAAACTAGAATGATTGAATAAGTTCATTGTAGATTTTATTTTTTTGAGATTATTGGAAGTAGTTGATGTAGTATATTTTTCATCATATTCAAAATGCATCCTTAAAAAATAGCATTGTCTAACATATTTCCATGCACTTCAGAGTTCCATGTAACTTGTAGAAAGTGTTGCATGATAGCTTTGGAGAGAAAAATCCATTTAATGGTTAGAAAGTGTGCCAAAAATCCGCTTTTTACATTCAAAAAATTATTTCCCATGACATTTGAGAGTGTATATGATATCATTCGATTGAGTTGATGATAGGTTTCTTGATTGGTAGATCAGGTTGATTCACAATCAAGTCAGCATTCTCAAATTTTTTAAATAATCGTGTTTGCTTTAGTCTTATCCATTCATCTGTTTGTAATACTACTAGGTTGTTGTGAAAGATACAGTTTGTACTAAAGCATGTCTCTGCCAAGTTTGTCCCATCTTGCACTTTTGCTGCTTTCTTTGAAAGAAATTTCCGCTGCGTTCTGAAGTACGTGTAGTCTTGGAAGGAAGGCCACAGACGTCCATTGTGGCTGAACTTCAAGGAGAGTAACACAGTTCCTCGATACTGTCTGAAGTGTTTTTTAAAAGCAAGGACAGTCGAATGAAAGAAACGGTTTGTCAACCATGCGCTTCACGCGTACCTTAGCACGACACTGGTATTTTGATGTCCAAACCGGCCACGAGTGCCCGAGGTTCGTACAGTGCAATGTTGAGGAGGCGATGCTTCCTCCCTCAACCCGATGATCTGCCGTAGAACGCCAGTGGAAATGGCATGCCCAGCTCCGAGAGGGATGCTCGATTTAGTTTTCAGCTTTACACTAGGGCCTCGTTTCTCTCGAATCATGATCTGTGTCGGTTTTTTTCCTCCAACTGTCCGCGAATGTGGCTGGCGGCCGTGTGCTTCTGGTCTCCTAGATTTTAGTCCAGCGACTTTTCGTTCGAACTGTCATTGAGCGTTACCATTCGCAAATTCAATCCTCCAATTGGTTAAATACCCCATTCGACTTCGGAATTCATCAGGTTGAAATATGTATTTGCGTGAATATCTTGCGCACAGAAAAACAGGATATACTCAATGATCGTTCTGCCCCAACCGTTCATGTGCTAGTTCTGTACGCGACCAGGAGGCTTCCAGCATATTGGCAGTGGCCATGAATGCGTCCTCTGGACTCGTTTGGAAACATCCCAAAAGACGAACCAGATAAGGCTAGTTGAGCTGCTTTCGGTCCACAAGGGGCGCATTCCTGATCGCAAGGGTGCTTTCCTGACGTTGGCACCTGGTTTGATGAACATCCCTTGCTGTAGGAGTGATCGCGAGAATTGCGCTTCACAAGTCGACTACATACGTACTCTGGCTGTCACCTCCATTAAGGTTTCGTTTGGCTTCGATCGTCTGTCTGCGGAACAGATCCATCGTCGCTCAATATGATTATGACTCATGTCGTAGTTGGACGTCCGGATACCATGTTATTTCAACATTCGATGTTGTTAGCGGACAATCAAGCCGGATCCGACCCCGCACGAAGGCGGAATCCGCACGCAACTAAACTCAAAACTTGGAATCCGAGTCAACTTCGCCCGCGGCAATACGCCTGGGATCAAACAGACCATTAGTCATTTTCTTGTCTGATATCCACGGCAAAGCTACAAGATACCCCGTTCCGGATGTTCAAAAGCATTATCAACAAGATAAAGATATAGATATAGATATATATAGATATAGATATAGATGTAGATATAGATATGGATATGGACATGGATATGGATATGGATATGGATATGGATATGGATATGGATATGGATATGGATATGGATATGGATATGGATATGGATATAGATACAGATACAGGTACAGATACAGATACAGATACGAATACAGATACAGATACAGATACAGATACAGATACAGATACAGATACAGATACAAATATAGATACAGATACAGATATAGATAAAGATATAGATATAGATATAGATATAAATATAGATATAGATATAGATATAGATATAGATATAGATATAGATATAGATATAGATATAGATATAGATAAAGATATAGATATAG
>SZWC01001675.1:52351-63140 GCA_023375785.1 Penium margaritaceum
TGAAGTCGATCCCCTCAACCTGAGAGAATCCCTTGGCAGTCAAGCGGGCCTTATAGCGGTCCAGTGAGCCGTCAGGCTTCACCTTCTTGCGGAAGACCCACTTGGCCTGCACGACCTTCCGTCCCTCAGGACGGTCGACCAGCTCAAATACTCTGTGCTCCCGGATGGCCATGAGCTCGTCCTCACAGGTGGCCCGCCACTGCTCAGCATCCTCTCCTGAGAGAGCCTCCTTTAACGTGTCTGGAGCAGGGACCGTCAAAGGGGAGCTCCGGGTGGCCAGGACACATGCCTCATGGGTCGGACGGACCGCAACTAGGTCAGCGGCAGCTGCCTGTGCAGCCTCGTGCTCGTCAGCAATCAGCTGGTGCCCAATGGGACAAGCTGGGTGCACCTCCGTGTAGGTGCCTTGGACACTTAGGCCGAGAGCCTTTGTGCCAGGGTCACCACTGTGCACGCTACGTGTGCGTCGTCTGGGTGGCGCAACCGCAGTCGAAGGTGCTCGTGAGGCCAGTGGGCGGAGACGCCCACCTGGTCCACGGGAGTAGCCCAAGTCTGAGCTGACCGACGGTTCTGGCACAGGGAAGGCAGGTGCTATCTCTGGAGACGCTGCAGGCGTGGGCGAGACAGGCGCGGCAGGCGCGGGCGAAACAGGTGCTGCAGGCACGGGAGAGACGGTCGCAGCACGCGCGGCAGGCGAAGCAGGCGCTGTAGGTGCGGGCGAAGCAGGCGCTGCAGGTGCGGGCGAAGCACGCGCTGCAGGTGCGGGCGAAGCAGGCGCTGCAGGTGTGGGCGAAGCAGGCGCTGCAGGTGCGGGCGAAGCAGGCGCTGCAGGTGCGGACGAAGCAGGCGCTACAGGTGCGGGCGAGGCAGTCGCGGCAGGCGCAAGTGAGGCAGTCGCGGTAGGCGCGGGTGAGGCAGGCGCGGCAGGCGTAGAGACTACAGGCCCGACAGCAATGATGGCCGGGTCAATGGTGGCCAGCGACGGTCCCACCTCGGAGGCACCCCGGACGCACTCACCCTGTGGGGTAGACTCCCCCATCCGACGGGAGGCCTCACAGGTGGGAACGTGAGACGCTGCCTGGGTGAGAATGGCAGATAGGTCGCGGTACGACAGTGCCTCAAAAAACAGCGCGTCGCGCGACTCAACGATGCGGTGGCGACCCGCATCCCAGAAACGCCACGCTTTGGAGCGCGAGCAGACACCGAGGAAGGCACACATCCGTCAATGCGGAGAGACCTTGGACCCCTGCTGGTCCTCGGTGTACCAGACACAGGCCAAGGAACCCCAGACGCGAGCAAGCCTGAGGTCCGCACGGTGACCGAACCACAGCTCATACGGCGTGANGGCGAGACAGTCGTGGCGGGCGCAAGCGGGGCAGGCGTAGAGACTACAGGCCCGACAGCAATGATGGCCGGGTCAATGGTGGCCAGCGACGGTCCCACCCCGGAGGCACCCCGGACGGACTCACCCTGTGGGGTAGACTCCCCCATCCGACGGGAGGCCTCACAGGTGGGAACGTGAGACGCTGCCTGGGTGAGAATGGCAGATAGGTCGCGGTACGACAGTGCCTCAAAAAACAGCGCGTCGCGCGACTCAACGATGCGGTGGCGACCCGCATCCCAGAAACGCCACGCTTTGGAGCGCGAGCAGACACCGAGGAAGGCACACATCCGTCAATGCGGAGAGACCTTGGACCCCTGCTGGTCCTCGGTGTTCCAGACACAGGCCAAGGAACCCCAGACGCGAGCAAGCCTGAGGTCCGCATGGTGACCGAACCACAGCTCATACGGCGTGACGTGGTCCGGCAAGGGACCATGCGGGAGGCGGTTCCAGACCCACGTCATGTAGGCGAAGCCCTCGAAGGCGAAGGACTCCGGGAGACCGCACTCAGCGTGCATGGCACGAACTGCGTCCTCCATGGTGCGGTTCCGGCGCTCGGACACACCATTCTGCTGTGGCGTAGCAGGGGCCGAGAGCTGGTGACAGATACCAAGCTTGGCGAAGTGAGTGGTCAGCTCACCGAGATACTCACCGCCGCGATCAGAGTGGAAGGTGTGGAGGGAGTGACGAGACTGACGCTCGGCCATCACGAGCCACAAGCGCACGGCTAGAGCGGCATTACTCTTGTGGCGAAGGCAGTAGACCCACCGCATGCGGGTGAAGTCATCCGTGAGTGTAAGAACATACTGACCACGGTCAGCGACAGACTCGACAGGGAGAGGTCCGAGGATGTCCGAGTGGACAAGCTCTAGGGGACGCTGCGCGCGAGTGACGGAGGCAGGGTAGGTGCATCGATGCATCTTGCCCTGAGCGTAGAACAGACAGTCGGTCTTGGGCGGCTTCTCGAAGGAAGCCGCGTCAAGACCGAGAGCGGGCTGTGTACGAATGAGCCTGGACACAGTGTCCGTGCTCACATGACACAGGCGCCGATGTAACAGGCACTGGTGGTCAGGAGACAACACCCCCGTGACAAAGACGCGGGCAGATGAGCAAGGGGAAGAGTCAGGTGCAGAGCGCACGATGCGATACAGGTCATCCAAAACAGAGGCACGCAACACAACCGTGGAAGTGTCAAATGCAGTGATCGTGGCATCATCAATGGAGTGGTGAACAGAGAGACCCATCCTCGTGCAGGCACGGACAGAGAGCAGGCTGAGCTCGAGATCAGGCACGAAAAGCACGTCAGAAAGATACACGGGACCAGACGGACCATCGAACCGTACGACCCCTNTGGTGGTCAGGAGACAACACCCCCGTGACAAAGACGCGGGCAGATGAGCAAGGGGAAGAGTCAGGAGCAGAGCAGCGCACGATGCGATACAGGTCATCCACAACAGAGGCACGCAACACAACCGTGGAAGTGTCAAGTGCAGTGATCGTGGCATCATCAATGGAGTGGTGAACAGAGAGACCCATCCTCGTGCAGGCACGGACAGAGAGCAGGCTGAGCTCGAGATCAGGCACGAAAAGCACGTCAGAAAGATACACGGGACCAGACGGACCATCGAATCGTACGACCCCTGTCCCCTGAACAGGTAGTGACTGTCCAGAACCTGTCCGCACTGACCGAACAGACCCAACAGGACCAAGCACGACAAAGGCGGTACGGTCGCAGGTCATGTGGTGAGTGGCCCCTGAGTCAATGATCCAGTGGCCACTCGCCTCACAACCTGTGGTGGTCATGGTACAACGAGCAACGGAGTACGCTGCCTCTGCTGGATGCTCAGCAGGTGTGGCAGGACAGCGGGACAATGCACGACGATGCGACTCATCCAACCACTATGTGCTGTCAGACTCATCCTCACCAGGCAACGCAGCCCCCCCACAAGTACGACCACGTGCCACAAATACAGATGGACAGTCAGTCTGTGGACCATTCGGCTATGAAAGCACACTCGCACCTCCCTGTGAGCGAAGTGCCAGCAGTCGACGTAGCTCCGCGATGGTCTGGTCCCTCGGGTCTGGCGTGGTACTCCCCTCGGATGGCGGAGGATGTGCCGCCGGTGCTGCCCCCGAGGTCGCTGCGGCACGGGCTGCTGCTCCAGTACGGATCCGCTCCTCGTGGGCTGCCTGAAGACCGCAGGTGATCCTCGCCCAGTCCAGCTCCTGCTGACACTCAGTGTAGCGATGAGGTCCGCCGCAGTTGTGGCAGCGGACCGCCCATCCGGTGCCACCGGAAGGCTGCTGCGGTCCCCTCTTCTTCTTCCCCTTCTTCCCCTTCACGGCTGCTGCAGTGGCTGTCGTAGTAGCAGGGGAGGAAGTGGGAGAGGCAGAGGTGGAGCTGGTGGGGGTGAAGGTGGACGACGGTGTGGAAGGCGTAGAGGACGTCGCTCCCACTGCTGCTGCGGCCATGGCNCCCTGCCGATGCGCGCGGGCTGCCTCGTCAGCTGTCGCGACCTGGATGAAGTAGCGCTGCGCCCAGGGCAACAGCTGCAGGGTGTCGGACATGGACGCGAGGACGTCCTGGTCGAGGCGGGAGAAGGTGTCAGTGAGCTCGGGGTGCACTCCCAGCATGATGGTGTCCAGCGCCCAGAGCTGAGAGCCGCCTCCGGTGCCCAGACGAGTGTACAAGCGCATGGCCCGAAGCCAATAATCAGCTGCTGAATCCGAGGATCCCTGATGAAGGGAGTGGAACTCGCGAAGGCGCGCTGACCGGGTCGCGTGAGTCTCCGCTGCAAAAAGGGTCAGCGCCAGCTCCCAGCCGCGGCGCGGGTCTGCGCCTGCTCCTGTCCGAGGCGCGCCCAGGAAGGGGCGGAAGTCGACCACTGTCTCCTGTGGAACTGCGTACAGCAGTCCACGCATGGCACGCGCTGCCGTCTGGGACTGGAGCGGATCAGCCGTCTGGTACTGGCTGTGGTAGTAGGACCAGACTCCCACTGAGTCTGCCCATACCTGAAACAGCACCTCCCAACAGTCAAACCCCGCCTTGCTGTCGGGGAAGTCTCAAAGTCCTTGGGTCGTCGCTCCGTGGGGAGCTGGACCTCTGGTGGTGCTAGGAGCGGGCGTGGGAAGGGCATGAAAGGCATCAATTCTGCTCCTCCAGCGGCACCCGAGACCTGACGCGGGTCGGTCTGCTGCTGCTGCTACTGCTGCTGCTGTCCCCTCGGACTGGGCACCGGTGTCTCAATGCACAGGCTCCTCATCTGCTCCATCAGCCGGCGAAGCGCGTCCTCCCCAGTGGGAGGTGGCGCCTGATCCCACTCCTCGACCATGGACTCTCGTCTCTGCGCAGGGGCGGCAGTGGGGCCAGCAGACTCCTGGGCCGATGGGGTTGCCTCTCTCTCTCTCTCCTAGGCTAATGTCCCGATGTCCCAGACAGAGAGACCAAGGCATCGCGGATCTGTCGCAGCGTAGCTGACTGCTCATCCTGGCGCTGGCGGAGTGACGACTGCTCCACCAGCAGGAAGTCAATCGCCTTTGAGCGTGGGCNCAGGCTCCTCATCTGCTCCATCAGCCGGCGAAGCGCGTCCTCCCCAGTGGGAGGTGGCGCCTGATCCCACTCCTCGACCATGGACTCTCGTCTCTGCGCAGGGGCGGCAGTGGGGCCAGCAGACTCCTGGGCCGATGGGGTTGCCTCTCTCTCTCTCTCCTAGGCTAATGTCCCGATGTCCCAGACAGAGAGACCAAGGCATCGCGGATCTGTCGCAGCGTAGCTGACTGCTCATCCTGACGCTGGCGGAGTGACGACTGCTCCACCAGCAGGAAGTCAATCGCCTTTGAGCGTGGGCTGCGGCCCCCGCTTGTGACGGTATCCTCCAGCTCCTTGCCCTTGGAGCTACTCGGCTCCATGCTGAGGCGGTGCGAAAGTCGTCCGAACGCAGAACCGTCAGCGTTTCTCGCCGATTTAGGACGGTGGCAAAAGTCGACCTTGTGACAAAAAAATCAGCTAAGTGCTGAAAATTTAAAAATTTAAATTTTCACCACTAAAAACTGAAGGCTGCTCTGATACCATGAGAAGATTCCAGGAAGATTCCTAGCCATTCTGCTTGCTAGCCTGACAGCACGGGTCTGGCTGGTTGACACACAGGTCATGCAAGGGACATCAAGGGTAGGGAGAGACACGTGCACTTGTATCTCAAGCTTCAACTGAAGTAAATGCAGAGCGAGAATAACAAATGACAGGTCCACAGCATAAATAGCCGCCGTGGCTCACGGCGGTTGGCGCACACGGCGGTGCCTGTCAAACCTGAACCGGCCCAAAACCACTGTTTTTGCCATAATTTTGCGCACAAGCGTCCAAACGGAGCGCCGTCTGATCCTACGGATGCACAACGAAAAGACAGACACAACGACTGGTCACACGCCTACTTCCGGGAACAGCCGGAGAGTGTAAGAAAACAAACATGTAAATCAGCCTGGCAGGGCTGTCCACCGAGAAGATCCTGAAGACCTCCAAACGTAGTCCGTGGACTGTGGGAGCCCTCTGGTACACTGGGTAGGCTGTCAGGCTGCCTCCAGCGGGTGGAGCATCACCTCAGGGAACTCTGTCTACAGCTGGGTCCGCCTCAAGGATCTGCACGAGCATGGACACGGCCGAGTGGTCACAACCAACTGTACAACTGTGTATGACTGACAACATCACAACATGGACGTGCAGAATGAAAAGACGGACGCTACGACTGGTCACATATATGCATCCATCGACAGACAGTGAACATAGAATGCAAAGACATGCAAATAGGCCTCATGGCCAGTCCGTCGAAAGACGCTTGCAAGATGTAGAAGACACAACAGAGAGTCCTGGTGGCATTTGGGGCTCTGGTACAGTGGTCGACCAGCTCCCAGCTGGTAGTCCGCTGCCTGTCGTCGCGCCGGTGCCACCAAGGCCGCCCGCCTCAGGGATCTGCATGAGTATGGACACGGTCGAGTGGTCACAGTAAACTTTACAAGAACGGCACAAAGCACAACACTCCCCCATGACCCGATGGTACGCATGTCGATACGCGTGCAGCACTGGTACGAACACAATAGTGAGTGACACAAACAAATGAGATGCAGACGTACATCCCATACTCAACCACTCTCAAGTACTGGGCGAAGCTCAACAGAACGAATGGCCACCAGGAACGTTCCGCGAGCAAGTGCCTTCGTCAAGAAATCAGCACGCTGCATGTCAGTACCAACCCACATGATGGAGATCACGCGTCGCTCCACCTGATCACGAACGAAGTGATGCTCAACCGCAATGTGCTTTGTGCGAGCATGAAAAACACTAGAGTTCTCCGCAATGGCGAGAGTTCTCTGGTTGTCGCAATGCAGCACAATGGTGGGTACTGATTGCCCAAGCTCAAGAAACAAGCGCTGCAGCCATACTGCCTCAGCAGCCCCTGCGCCCAAAGCAACATACTCTGCCTCGGACGAGCTACGTGCAATGCAGCCCTGCTTCCCGCTTCGCCAAGACAAAGCGATACCACCGAGTAGAAACACGTAGCCAGTACGACTGCGCCCATCAGGGCTCCAACCCCAGTCACTGTCAGTGTAGCCGTCAAGGACCACTGAACACTGCCGACGAAAGCAGAGTTCGAGGTACGGCGTGGAGACCACATACCATACCACTCACACAGTCGCGTGAAGGGCTCTTGCACGTGGAGCCTGTGAGAACTGAGGGAGGAGGTTGACGGCGAACGCAATGTCAGGACGCGTGGTGGTAGCCAGGTACATCAGAGATCTGATGAGACTGAGGTACAAGGTCACGTCCACTGTCTCCCCCAGCTGTGTAGGATCATCCACCTTTAGGGCATCCTGCCCATCGGGTGTAAGAGGTGTGGAAGCGGATGACACAGCACCAAGGAGATCACTGAAGCGCTCCCCCACGACTCGTGCGTATCGGGCCTGATGCAGCAACAGTGTCCGATGTCTGTGATCTCGCACAATCTCCATACCAAGAAACACCGATGCAGGACCAAGGTCCTTCATCCTGTAGGCAGTCTGCAGTACAGCCTTGGCCTCCTTCATGGCCTCCAGGGATGGAGACGCAATCAGGAGGTCATCAACATAGACCAGGATGGCGGTGAACCGCTCGGGTGTCGGTAGGATGAAGAGTGAGGGGTCTGCCTCGCTCTGCACGTATCCTGCGCGAGTCAAAGTGCCAGTGATCTCCCGGTTCCAGGACCGTGGAGATTGCTTGAGGCCGTACAAGGACTTGCGCAACCGCCAAACCTTGTCACAGTCCTCAAAACCTGGTGGCCGAGCCACGTAAATCTCCTCATCCAGAGAGCCATGGAGGAACGCATTGTTCACATCCATCTGGTGCAGTTCCCAGTCATGCTGAGCCACTACCCCAAACAGAGCTCGAGCTGAGGTCATGCGGCCAACAGGGGCAAATGTGTCGGTGTAATCGACTCCCTCAATCTGAGAGTACCCCTTGACGACCAAGCAGGCCTTGTAGCGTTTCAGTGAGCCATCCGGCTTCACCTTCTTGCAAAAGACCCACTTGACCTGAATCGCCTTCCTCCCAGGGGGAAGGTCGACCAGCTCGTAGACTCTGTGCTCTCGGATAGCGCGAAGCTCATCCTCGCAAGCAGCTTGCCAGGCATCGGCATTCTCCGATGAGAGAGCCTCCCTCAATGTGCTAGGGTCAGGCGCCATAGAGGGGGAACTCTGCGTGGCGAGTGCACACGCCTCAGTGTCGGGCCTGACGGCCACGAGATCAGTTGCTGCGTCACAGGCGATATGGAACTCGCGAGTGACCAGGTCGTGCCCTACAGGGTACGCTGGATGTACTTCTGAAAGCTTGGTGTGGGCACTCAGGCCTAAGGCCTTTGTGCCTGGATCACCGTCGCGATTCTGCGATTGGAACGTCTGGGTCCGGGACCCGACGCTTGCTTAGCTCCGGAGTCTAGTGGTCCAAGGCGGCCACCGGGCTCACGGGAGTAACCGGAGGTCGAGGGGCGCACCTCAGGCTCAGGGACAGCTAGGACCACAGGAGCAGGTACGACCGCAGCTGGTGAGGGCTGAGACGAGGCAGCCGGAGATGCCGAGCGAGGAGATGAGTGTGTGGGAGACAAGGGACTGAGTGTGACAGCAGGCAAGGCTGGCCCGGACACTGAGGCGGGAGTGTCAACCGACGTAGGAACGGGAGTGGGCAAGACTGGGTCAGGCGCAGGAGCAGGGGTGCTGGCAGACACAGGTGATGGTGCAGGAGGAGGCGTGAGAGAAGAGGTACCTGTGGGGTGTGAAACAGGGTGTACAAGCGAGATCTCTGGACCGATGGCAATGATAGCCGGATCATCAAGGGCTGGAGATGGAGAGGGGGCTCGAGCGGACACATCAGCCGGACGAGGGATGGTCGCTGGCGGAGAAGTCTCCCCCATCCGCCGAGGACCCTCACAGGATTTGACATGGGCTGCGGAGAGGGCTGCGATCAAAGTCAGGTCACGGTATGTGAGTGACTCAGAAAACAGCGCGTCACGGGACTCAATGACGCGACGACGAGTGGGGTCCCAAAAGCACCAGGCCCACGACCGCAGGGAGTTACCAATGAAGGCACACAAGTGACCTCGAGGGGAGACCTTGGACTCCTGCTGGTCCTCGGTGTACCACACGGAGGCGAGGGATCCCCAGACGCGAGCGAGACGAAAGTCAGCACGGTGGCCAAACCAGAGCTCGTACGGTGTAACATGGTCCGGAAGTGGACCATGCGGGAGGCGGTTCCAGACCCAAGTCATGTAGGCAAAGCCCTCGAAGGCAAAAGACTCCGGGAGACCGCACTCAGACCGCATGGCGCGAACCGCATCCTCCATGGTGCGGTTCGAGCGCTCAGATACACCGTTCTGTTGTGGAGTAGCAGGAGCGGAGACCTGGTGAAAAATCCCGTGCTCAGCAAAGAAGGAGTCCATCTCACCAAGGAACTCGCCGCCGCGACCCGAGCGAAAAGTATGTAGCGTGTGGCGAGACTGACGCTCAGCCATAACGAGCCAGAGCCGAACCGCAAGGGCGACGTCACTCTTCTGACGCAGACTGTAGATCCACCGCATGTGGGTGAAGTCATCAGTCAGCGTCATAACATACCGGCCCCTCTCTGACAGGGACTCGACCGAAAGAGGACCGAGAAGGTCCGAGTGGACCAACTCGAGAGGCCTAAGCGCTCGGGAACGCGAGTCAGGGTAGGTGCACCGGTGCATCTTCTCCTGAGCGCAGAAAAGACAGTCGGTCTTGGGTGGCTTCTCGAAAGAAGCCACGTCAAGACCAAGAGCAGGCTGTGTCCGAATGAGCTTTGACACAGTGTTGGAGCCCACGTGACACAGACGACGATGAAGTAACCGCAGGTGTTCTGGGGATAGAACACCAGTGACAAAAACGCGACCGGATGAGGATGGAGAGCAAGAGGAGGAGGGTCGAGCGATACGATACAAATCATCGATTACTGAAGCACGTAGGACAATGCTACGGGTGTCAATAGCAGTCACAGTCGCTAAATGAGCGGTATGCTCCACAGAGAGACCCATCAGAGTGCAGGCACGCACAGAAAGCAGGCTGAGCCCAAGATCAGGCACAAACAACACGTCAGAAAGATACAAGGGGCCAGACGGACCGTCGAAACATACAACCCCCACACCGTGGACTGGCAAGGACTGACCAGAGCCTGTACGAACATAACAGACAGTCGTGACAGGACCGAGTACGACAAAGTCACTGCGACGGCACGTCATGTGATGGGTGGCCCCAAAATCGATGATCCAAGGCTGAGAAAGGCTCGAGGGCACCGTCGCTGTACCGTGTGAAGATGTCGGTGTACTCAAGGCGAACTCCGAGCATAATCGTCCAAAGCGCCCACAGCTGTGTGCCTCCTGAAGTCCCCAGACGCGTGTAGATACGCATGGCTTGTCGCCATTAATCCGCTGCAGACTCCCCAGGCCCGTGACGAAGCAAATGGAAAGCACGAATATGTGATGCACGAGTGGCGTGCGTCTCGGCTGCCAGCAGGGATAACGTGAGATCCCAGCCTCCACGGGGATTGGCGCAGGTGCCTGTGCCAGTCTCGCCAAGGAAGGGGCGGAAGTCAACGACAGTCTCGTGTGGCATGGCGTAGAGAAGTCCGCGCATGGCCCGGGCTGCTGTCAGTGCCTGTGCTGGGTCTATAGAATGGTACGGGCTGTGGTAGTAAGGCCACACTCCCTCAGATGTAGCCCACACCTGAAACAGGATCTCCCAGCAGTCGAAACCATCCTCGCTGATGTACCGTGGAGGTGGTGCCTCAAAGTCCTTAGGTTGCCGCTCCGTGGGGAGAGCAACCGCAGGCTGAGGAGGACGAGAGACGGGAAAAACTCCTGGGAGAGGGTGATCGCC
>SZWC01001675.1:63253-81377 GCA_023375785.1 Penium margaritaceum
CAGCAGTCGAAACCATCCTCGCTAATGTACCGTGGAGGTGGTACCTCAAAGTCCTTAGGTTGCCGCTCCGTGGGGAGAGCAACCGCAGGCTGAGGAGGACGAGAGACGGGAAAAACTCCTGGGAGAGGGTGATCGCTAGGGTAGTCAGGTGATGATCGTATCGGGGAAACCGGTGGAGGTCGGGTACCCGTCTGCAGCTGACGGAGGCGCTCCTGGAGAACTCAAATCTCCTGCTCCTGGGAATCATCCGTGATGCCTAGCATGAATGGCTCATCTTGTAGTGGCTCATCATCAAGGAGGTCAGCAGGTGGTGGGTCAGGTGGAGCGCCTGTCACAGGCGCCTGGACCGAATGCTGGGTAGAGACCGCAACTCCGGCAGCTCCCTCAGGAATCCGCGGAGGAGCTGTGGACTGAGCGCACAGGAGCTCAGTCAGCGTGCGGATAGCGTCAGTCTGCTCTCTCTGGAGACGACACATCTCATTCTGCTGGCTGCGCAGGTCCTCAATGGCCTGCGAGCGTGGACTTAGTACGCCAGACGAGGAGGAGGAGGGATCGCCTGGTCCCTTGTCCTTGCTTTCGGACAGGCTCATGTCGCCGCTCAGTATGGGGCAACGGATGAATTTTGTCAGATTTTAAAAGCGTCAGGGTTTCTCAAGAAGTTGAAACGCTGGCAACTTTTGACTGTCTGGCCAAAAATTTGACTAAGTATGGTGTTGACGTCAGCAGGTGGTTGCTGACGTCAGCACGACTGATGATGTCAGCAAGCAAAAATTGCTGACGTTGGCTTGTCTCCCCCCTTGTTTTTTTTTTCTTTTCGCGAATCTGCACGCGCATGCAGCCGCTCCGCGGTGGCCGCGCGGACGCTGCGGGGAAGTTGCGCAGCAGCTTCCGCCCAGCTGCTGCTGCAGCTGCGCTGTCAGCTGCAGCAACAGAATTCTAGCTGCGGATGCAGCGGTGGCAGCAGCGGCTGCACTGTTGTTGCTGCTGCTGTTGCTGCGCGCTGCGGCTGCTGCTCACTGCCGCCGCCCCACGCTGCTGCTGCTGCCGCTGCCGCAATGCTACTGCTCTACTATTGCCGCCGCGGCTGCCGCTGCTACTGCTGCGTTGCTGTTGCCGCCGCTGTTGCTGCGCTGCTGCTGCCGCTGCTGCTGCTGTGCTACTGTTGCCATCGATGCTGTTGCGGCCGCTGCTGCTACGCTGCTGCTGCCGTCGCCTCTGCTGCTGCGGCTATGGGAAGGGCGGCTGCACTCACTGCAGCCGCCACGCAACTCGCGTGGCGGTGCACAACACTGTCGCTGCCTCTGCTGCTGCGATCTCACGTGGTGGGTGGGGCCGCATAGACGGCGACCGGCTGTCTCCGACAGGCCTCAGGAACTCTGCTGCAGCGGTGACTCTCACTGCTGCTGCTCTGCTGCGTCTCTGCTGCGCAGCTCAGTGAGAGCTGTCTCACTTCTCTGATACCAAGAGAGAATGTGTGGAAGCTTCCTAACAACACAGCCGCTGACTAGGCGTCTGTGCCTGATCAGACGGTGAAGATAGTCACAGGTCGTACACACTACGGCAGGGGTTTGGCTAGGAGACACAAGGCGAAGTGTCAGAATGCTTCAATATAGCATATGCAGAGAGAAATAACAAATGACAGGTCCAAGGCATAAATACCTGCCTTGGCACACAGCGGGTGTCGCACGCGGCAGTCCAAGAGCTGTCCTAAAACTGGCCCAAAACCACTGTTTTGGCCGTAACTCTGTGCACACTTGTCAGAATGTTACGCCGTCTGAACCTGGACGTGCAGAATCAAAAGACGGATGCTACGACTGGTCACATGCATGCATCCATTGACAGATAGTGAATATACAATGCAAAGACATGCAAATAGGCCTCATGGCCAGTCCGCCGAAAGACGCCTGCAAGATGTAGAAGACACAGTAGAGAGTCCCGGTGGCATCTGGGGCTCTGGTACAGTGCTCGACCAGCTCGCAGCTGGTAGTCCGCCGCCTGTCGTCGCGCCGGTGTCACCAAGGCCGCCCGCCTCAGGGTTCTGCACGAGTATGGACACGGCCGAGTGGTCACAGTAAACTGTACAGGAACGGCACAAAGCACAACAATACCGACGCTGCGAACGCAGTCGTGCGGTCAGAATCAGCTAGAAAAATAGAAGCAAAGAGTTATGGATGCCCGAACCCGAGCAGTGCCTACGACAGTCAGTGACGTCAAGCAGGGCCACACAGCAGGAGGCATGGACCCTAGGCATAGCATGACGATGCTGATGCAATGCCAAAACCTGAAACATAGCTGGGTGCATGGAAACAGTATCTGTAGTGGCAGTGACCGCCGGCGGCTTGACCGCCGTGGAGGCCTGCCAATGGAGCTGAGCACATCGCGTGAGGGAGGAGGCTCCAGCGAACGGTGTGTGGGCCTTAGCGCGCGTCGGCTCCACCGAGTCACACTCCAGCAGTGTCGAGTCTCGTAGTTAGTCATCTGCATGCCAATGTACACAACCCGGGAGGACACAACTGAGTACAATGAGAGATGCGCGAAAACCAACACTCCCCCATGACTCATAGGCGTAGTGCACATGTGCGGGCAGAAACACCGTCAACAACCAGACTCCCCTAGGCCACGCAGAGATGCAAGCAGGGATAAAGGGAGCCACTCACGGAGGCACACCGACCGAACACATATCGTTCTTGAACGAGTCGCGCTTCAGTGCCTTGGTCAAGAAGTCAGCCCACTGTCGTGCTGTCTCAACCCACACGATGCTGATGCTCCCGTCATGCAACAACAAACGCACATAGTGATACTCAACGTTGATGTGCTTTGTGCATGTGTGATGCACGCCGTCATTGTCGGCGATGGCCATGGCACTCTCATTGTCACAATGCAACGTGATGGATGTGACAGGCTGACGCAACTCGGACAACAAACGATGTAGCCACACACTCTCACACGCGCCTGAGCCAAGAGCCACATACTCAACCTCAGCAGTGCTGCGTGCAATGCACCCCTGCTTGCCACTACGCCATGAAACAGCTGTGCCGCCAATCAGAAAGATCCAGCCTGTGCGACTCTTACCGTCTGGACTACCGGCCCAATCTCTGTCGATGTAGCCCACCGCGACCACAGACGACTGACGGCGGAAGATGAGACCTCACCAAGGAGTCGAGACGACATAGCGCAGTACTCGGATCGCGGCCTCGTAGTGGAGGTGACGCGGCTCCTGAGAAAACTATGCCAGGAGGTTGATGACAAACGCGATGTCTGGGCGCGTCATTGTCACCAGGAACATCAGTGACTCGATGACTCGCAGGTACGTGGTCACGTCAACTGGCTCCCCCACAACAGCTGGGTCAGGACTCTTCAGCTTCACCTGGCCATCGGGTGACATGGGTGAGGATGCGCTCGACACGAGTGGTAGGTCCTCCGCAAAGCGGGTGGATAGAGTGTGCACGTAGGCGGCCTGGTGGATGTGCAGGACGCCATGGGAGCGATCATGCTCAAGCTCCATGCCCAGGAAGACTCTGGCAGATCCGAGATCCTTCATCTGGTAGGCGGCGTGCACCAAGTCCTTGACACGCTCGATGGTAGCTGTGTCTAGCGACGCAATGAGGAGATCGTCGACGTAAACCAGAACAGCGGCAAAATTCTAGCCTTGCGGACTGACAAACAGTGTGGGATGAGCTGTGCTACGCTGGAGCCCGCCCCGAAGGAGCGTGCCGCTGATCTCTTGGTTCCAGCACTGAGGCGACTACTTCAGGCCATAGAGGGCCTTACGTAGTCGCCAGACTCTCCCAGTGCCACCGTTGAAGCCTGGGGGCTGCACCATGTAGAGCTCCTCACCCTCCAGTGAGCCATGGAGAAACGCATTGCTCACATCCATCTGATGCAGCTCCCACCCATGCTTGGCGACCAGGGTGAAGAGCGCCCGGCTAGTGGAGAACCGGCCAACTGGGGCAAAGATTTGGTCGTAGTCGATCCCAAGAATCTGGGCAAACCCTTGGCTGTAAGGTGGGCCTTGTACTTGTCCAAGGACCCGCCGGGCTTCCACTTGCGCCGAAATACCCACTTGGCGCCGATGACCTTCCGACCTGGAGGAAGGTAGATGAGGTTGTATACATGGTGCTGTCGGATAGCAGCAAGCTCATCTGCGTAGGCAGCGTCCCAGTGTGCGGCCTCAGGAGAGGCTCGTGCCTCGCGGAGGGTGGCCGGGTCCTCCGGGCGTGCTGTGGAACGGATTGAGAGAGCGTGTGCATCTCGAGCCCCAAGTGGGATGCACGCGAGTGCAGCCACGACAGCGTGCCAATGCTTGTGATGAAGCATGGCGTAGCCCAGTGCGGAGCCCGGGTGAAGGTCTGCAATGATGGCCGAGGTGGTCAAGGCAAGGGCCTTGGTGCCAGGGTCCCCACTCACGACCGTGGGAGTGGAGGAGACACGTGGAGCCACGGGGGGTCGAGGCTCATCGACGGTCTGGGTCGGAGACTGCCGCCTGGGCCACGTGTGTAGCGTGGCAGGGCAAGAGATGGCACTGAGTCCGACGGGCCAATGGAGGCAGACGGGGTTGCTGGTTCAGAGGGACCCGCGGATGCAACCGGGGCAGCTAGCCGAGATGGGCTAGCGGACGCGACTGGAGCTGCCGGTCCGGAGGGACCAGCGGACGCGACTGGGGCTGCCGACCCTGAGGGACCTGAGGACGTGACTGGGGCTGTCGGCCCAGAGTGACCAGCGGACGCGACTGGGGCTGTTGGCCCGGAGGGGCCAGCGGACACGACTGGGGCTGCCGGCCCTCAGGGATCGGAGGACGTGTCTGGGGCTACTGGCCCGGAGGGACTGGCAGATGCGTCTGGGGCTGCCAGCCTGGAGGGGCCAGCGGGCACGACTGGGACTGCCGGCCCGAAGGGACCAGGGGATGCGTCTGGGGCTGCCGGCTGGGAGAGACCAGCGGACACGACTGGGGCTGCTGGCCCGGAGGGACCAGCGGACACGATTGGGGCTACCGGCTCAGAGGGACTGGGGGATGTGTCGCCCGGAAGCTGCAGGACGGAGGACGAACTCACTCCCCCACGCGATAGGATAGACACGGACGAGCCAGAGCGAATGAGGTCGTGAGGAAACAGGTCCTCAAAGGAGAGGGCATCCTGGAACTCGATGGAGAAAGTGTGCTGGTGACAAACACATGGCCTGTGGCGGCCGACGGGGAGGAGATGGAAGGGGAGGAGGAGAGACAAGGCACATGCCACAGGTTGCCACGGGCGGTGGCATGCAGTACTACGAGACCAGATGGACGCAGCGACACAGTGCCAATACCACGCGAGTGCACAACGTCCATGCTCATGCGGTCAAGGGCAGTGACGGACAGGAAGCTGAGCTTGAGACCAGGGACAAAGAGGACATCGGTAAGAAAGATGTCACCGGCAGGACCACGGAAACGAACAATGCCAACACCACAGACAGGCAACACATGTCTGGAGCTCGTCCGGACATCAGAGACATCGCCTACAAGACCGAGCATACTAAAGGCCTCACAAGAGGCCGTCATGTGATGCGTGGCCCCGGAGTCGATGATCCAGGTGTCAGCGGGGTCTTGGACCGGGGTCGCTAGATTGCTAACGGTCACATGGCAGCAAGCAAGGGACGCAGATGCGGTAGAAGGAGGCGTAAACCGAGACTGCCAATCGTCAAGCCATGCAACGTTGTCATAGGAAGGGGTAGAGGAGACCACGGGAAACGATGAGAAAGACGTGGAAACGGGACACGATTGTAGATCAGTCTCAGTCATGCAAGGCTGGGTAGGAGGGCAGGAGGTGATGCAACTTGCACTTCCCTGGGGAGGTGGGCGCGTCAGGCCGACTTGGAGGGCGATGAACTGCTCCAGCTGACGCTCATGGGAGGACGGCCCGGGAGTGTAGACCGAGTGCGGAGTGACGGTACCGGAGCCCGGGTAAGGGAAGGACAGCGCCAGTGACGGGAACGGAGGCACCGACGACTGCGGATAGTACTGCTATGGCACAGGTGTCTGTTGGACTGGCGGAGCTGTTGGAGTGGCGGAGCTACTAGACAAGGTCGAGGTGTCAGGGCCAACGGCACTGCTGGAAGCAGAGGTGAGACGGCGCTCTCGCTGGCGACGCATGGTGGCGATGACGCGCGCCTCGTCCGATGGGAGAGGGCACGTGTACCACCCGTGCCCGGGCTGGCCACAGTTGTGGCATATCGAGCCACCACTGTTGGACCCGGCCGACGGCTGCTGCTGCTGTTGTTGCGGCGGACCCTTGCCTTTCTTGTTCCGGTTCTTTTTCTTCTTTCCCGAAGACGAGGAGGTAGCTGCGGCGGGGGAAGCGACGACCACGGAGGTGACGACAGGGGAGGCGACGACAGGGGATACAAGAGCCTCCGTGCGATGGAGCTGGGACTCCAGACAAGCTTCCTCAATGCGGAGGAAGAGCTCGTATGCCCAGGGCATGAGGGTGCCCTGGGCCGCCATGGTGGAGAGGACATCCTGGGGGTAGTGCATAAAGACGTTCGCGTACGCGCTGGTGGCGACGCACTTGATGGTGAGGAGTGCGGACAGAGGGGGTGGGACAGATGTACCGAAACGATGAAGGATGTCCTTTGCCCGCTGCCAGTAGGTAGTGACCGTCTTGGTCTCCCCCATGTGCAGAGAGTTGAGCTCCCGGAGCAGACGGCTGGTCTCAGCGTCGCTGGACAGGCGATGGGGCCGGGTGAGGACATGCCATGCGGCTGTAGGGTCTGGGATGGAGCCAGTGGTGAAGTCGCTGAGGAAAGGCTCTAGGGCTAGGCGGGAAGCCGGAGGGGCGACTGGGACGAGGGCACGGACGGCGCTACCAGCGTCATACAGCTGGTCCGCCTGGGTGGCGTCATAAGGGAGGGTGTAGTATATCCACAGGCCCTCACCTTGTGCCCAGATCTGGAAGTTGAGCTCCCAGCTCCGGATCTGCTCGCCGGCCTGAAGCGGCAGCGGCGGCGTCTCAAAGTCCTTCTGCCTGCGGCCGGCGCCCAGAGTGCCAAGGACGGAGGTCACTGTCTGCTGCTTGCACTGAGTCTGCTGCTGTGCGAGGTAGTGCATTGTCGCAAATACAGCTGGGCTGGCAAGCCATGGATGGATGAACTATGGCGGCACACTGGTGGCAGTTTGGGAGGCTAATGGCTATAGCATTGTAAGCTGCTACATCAAGGCGGCGAGCTATTGCTGAAGAGCAGCGAGGGGGTCAGGGTTGCCGCCAATGACACCAGTGGGCTGCTACTGCTGCTGCTACTGGTGCTGGTGGTGGTGGTGGTGGTGGTGCTGCTGCTGCTGCTGTGGCTGCTGCTGCTGTTGCTGCTGTTGCTGCAGTTGCTGCAAGAAAGGGGGACTGGGGGTCCCTTCAACAGACGAGGACCCCTCCCCACTGGGGCTACTAACCATAGTTTGGTGCCCCTTGTTTTTTTTTCCCCTTGTGTTGGTGATATCAGCAGTGGCTTGGGGCGGTGGGATTTCTACCCACCCTTTGGTTGTCTTCCCCCTTCCCTTCCTCCCCTTTTTATTGTTTTTTTTGTGTTGATGACATCAGTAGTGACATCAATAGCGGGATGCTGACATCAATAGCGGCTGTTGTTGGGACCGCTGCTGCTGCTGCTCCTGTTGCTGCTACTACTGCTACTGCTGCAGCCGCTGCAACAGCAAGGTTGGGACAACAACGTTGTTGATGCAGTGTGCGGGCTTCCACGCTCGTTGCTTACGTCAGCTGCCCCCTCAGTATGCTGCTCTAGAAACAAAGTCTGGAAGCTTTGGGTTTGTTACTCAGAAACGCGTGCGCCAGCATTAGCGCCAGAAAGGAGCTGAAAACTGAATGTGATTGATTAGGAATGAAGAATGAGCAACAATGGGAGACCCCTCCAAGTTCTAGCTCCCCCTCCCACTAGTGTAGAGCTTGTTACTCCTCTAACCAGCCAATCAGAAAAAAGTCCTGGGCTTATTTTCCGGGAGGCAGGGTTTTCGCGGTGAGCCCTGCCAGACGCTCGACAGCCCGAAACCCGGGTGTCATCCGTTTTGCCTGAAAGCTGGACATACCATAATACCAACGCTGCGAACACAGCCGTGCGGTCAGAATCAGCTAGAAAAATAGCATCAAAGAGTTATGGCTGCCTGAACCCGAGCAGTACCTATGACAGTCAGTGACGTCAAGCAGTGCCACACAGCAGGAGACATGGACCCTAGGCATAGCATGACGATGCAGACACAATGCCACAACGAGAAACAGAGCTGGATGCATGGAAACAGCATCTGCAGTGGCAGTGACCGCCGGCAGCTCGACTGCCGAGGAGGCCTGCCGATGGAGCTGAGCGCATCGCCAGAGGGAGGAGGCTCCAGCGAACGGTGCGTGGACCTCATTGCGTGTGGGCTCCACCGAGTGATACTCCGGCAGCGTCGAGTCTCGCCGCCAGTCATCTGCACACCGATATACACAAGCCAGGAGGACACAACAGAGTACAATGAGAGATGCGCAAAAACCAACAAGCAAGAGACTGGGAAGATAGAATTCCTTAGGGCATGCAGGCCCATGCAAAACCGCCATGAACTCTAGATGTGAGGGGAGACAATGAAGGCCAAATCTGGCCAAGTATGAAACGCATTAATAACAAGGAGAGAGTACAATGAGCCCTTCTCAAAGCTTATGTACTAGGGACTGGTGGCTAGCCCACCAAGGCCCGTCATTCCCTATTGGTTTGCGTGGCTTCCACCCGTCACAATAGAACTGTTGGATTACCCATACACCCCATGTTGGTGGTATATGGTAGAGGAGAGCGTGACGACACGACGGGCCTCAGGATTGTCCCGAGACTTCTCCAACACCAACGACAGCACCGGTGAGACGTGGTCGATGCGTACCGGCAGCCTTGCTGGCTTGTAGGGAGCTAGGAGAGTTTTTTTCGATGGGTTGAGACCCGCGCACCCGGTGGACTGTACCGGTGCAACGAGGAGACCCGATCGCTGTAGTAGTGCTTCCGATGTTCGGAAAGCCGTTTGTGATGTCTGGACGCTGATTTCAAGTGATCCTAGCACTGCTTGTGTTTTCTCGGTGGTCGAGACCCGGGCACTCGGCGAGCTATTCCGATGCTTCGAGGAAACCATCTTTGTTGTTCATGTGGTGTGTGCAGTGTGCTCTCCCCACTGACTCCTTTGGGCTCAGCGGGGGTGACGGGGCCCGGTGCGGCTAGCTGCCGGCGCCCCTACGAGCACGCTAGGGGCTCATTTGTAATCTCTCCTTGTTCTTTCATATTATGCGTTCCAGACTTAGCCAATTCTTTGTCGTTTTGCACTGCACTCACACTCAGAGCTCATGTTCGTGTTTGTATGGGCCTGCATGCCCTAATTAATTTCCAACTTGGTATCAGAGCAAAGGGGGGCGTGTGAGCAGTAGAAGTAGCAGAAGCAGAAGGAGCAAAGAGGACGTGCCACGTGGCGCCACGCCAGCAGCTGCGTGCCGGAGCGAGGTGACTCAGTAAGAGGCCCTTTTTGGCGTGTGGGTGCCGCCACTTTCGTTGTCTAGGAAGCTGAAGCAACGGCACCACAGATGCTACACACCACCAAAGCATAATAAAAAGGTGGGCCAGGCATTGACCAATGCACTGTGGCCCGCTTCTAGGAGCTGCATGAGCTGCTCCTTCGGTGAGTAGCAGCTGTAGCAGCGGCAAACTGCAGTATGTGAATCCCGGGGGCTGTACCATGTAGATCTCTCCATCCAACCGTCCGTGCAAGAAGGCGTTATTGACGTCCATCTACTCAAGTTCCCAGTCATGATGTGCCATGAGACTGAGGAGAGTACGAACGGTGGTGTAGCGTCCAACGGGAGACAACATCTCGTCGAAATCTACCCTTGGGACTTGGGAGAATCCCTTGGGCATGAGGCGTGCCTTGTAATTCTCAAGCTCGCCGTTGTGCTTGTATTTTGCCCGGAACACCCAGTGGGCGTCAATGGCCTTGCGACCTGGCGGCAGATCGACGAGTTCGTACACAACGTGATCGTCTAGAGCTCTCAGCTCATCACGCATGGCGGCTTCCCATTGTTGTGAGTCAGTCGATGCCTGTGCTAGTCGAGCTGTGGTCGGATCAGGGAATGGGGGTGACACTACAGTGGTTGCAAGACACTCTGCTACACTGTCATGCACAGCAACCTCAAGAGCACGCTCATGCTCCGCCAAGAGCAGTGTGTATCCAAGGACAGAGCTGGGGTGGACAACCCCTGTGGCCAGGCCTAAGGCATCCTTGCCGGTTGGCACTGTTCTGGCCTGCTGAGGGTGAGACTGCGGCGGTCGTGGGTGAGACACCGAGACCCTGGAAGAGCGAGTGGGCAGAGCCAGGAGGCATCCACCACGGAGAAAGAGGGAGACAGGTGCAGGATCGGGTGGAGCACTGGGAGCGACCGTGGCAGGAGCAGGCGGACTAGGGACAGTCGACGGGAGCGGACTCGAGGGCGACACAGAGGAGTGGGCATATGAGATGGACTCAGAGGAGGGAGGAGAGGAGGACGGAGCGGGGGAGACCGGAGAACTGGGTGAGACAGCCAGAGAAGGCTCAGCGGGTCGTGAGGACACAGTGTCGGACACCTGGGGACGCGACGAGGGGGATGGCTACAAGGAAGGACCAGCAGCAGGGACTGTAGGGACTAGAAAGGCAACAGGATCGACCTCCCCCCACAACCAAGAGAGCGGGAACAGAGGGGCAGAGGGTGTAGGAGGACTCAAGTCACGAAGAAAGAGAGACTCGAAGAAGAGTGAGTCACGAGACTCGATGACCCGCTGGCGCTCCAGATCCCAGAAGCACCATGCCTTGGATTGGGCGGAAACACCTGGAAAAAGACAAAGGCACCCATGCGGGGAGAGCTTGTCCTCGCGCATGTCCTCGGGGAGCCAGGTGGACACGATGCTACCCTAGACACGAGCGAGACGGAGGTCAACATGAGTATCATACTTGCATTCAAAAGGGGTTATCGTATGAGGGAGTGGACCGTGGGGAACAAGGTTCCAGACCCTGGTCATGTAACTCATCGCCTCAAAGGCAAATAGAGGCGGGAGACCAGACTGAGACAAGAGGGTGCAAACACCATCGGTAAGAGTCCAATTCTAGCGTACAGAGAATCCATTTTTTTGGGGTGTGTAGGGAGCGGATGTCTCCAGACACACCCCCTTGGACTCGAGGAGTCATGCGGTGGGACCAAGGAACTCACCACCGCGGTCACTGCGAAAGACGCGCAAGGACCGCTGACATGACCGTTCAGCTTGGGGAAGCCAAGTTTCGAGAAGCAAACACACATCGCTCTTCTGACGAAGGGAAAACATCCAACAAAAACGAGAGAAACCATCGGTCACACAGAGGACATATCGCCCATAACCTCCAAGGAAGTCATGGGGGAGGGGACACATGATGTCAGCGTGGACCAGATCAAGGGGGTGAGACGACCGGGAATTAGAGGAAACAAATGGGGAGCGATGCATTTTTCCCTGGGCACAGTCGAGACAGTGAGATGTGCAAGGCAGTGGGAAAGTGGCCGGGTATAGGCCAATCGCAGGTTGGAGGCGAAGCATGCTTGTGATAGCGTCAGTGTGCACATGGCCAAGGCGACAATGCAAAAGCTGAACATAATCAGGGGAGAGAGAGGGAGCAACATGGGCAAGAGAGGAGCCAACAGAGGGGTCAGAGGGTGCAAGCAAGGGCACACGATAAAGCTTATCGCACTTGACACCCTGGAGGACCACACGACAAGAAGGACGAAGACGAACAGTGCCAACACCCTCATTGGCAGAGAAGTCCATGCCCTGATCATCGAGGGAGGTCACTGACTGCAGACTGAGCTCCAAGGAGGGCACGTATAGAATGTCAGGCAAGAGCAACATACCACCGGGCCCAACGAAGCCTTCGGCACCCACACCCTGAACAGGAAGCAACTGGCCAGAACCGGTGCGCACACAGCGAACGGGACCGGCAGGATCCAACGAGACGAAGGACGCACGATCGGACGTCATGTGGTGGGTGGCGCTAGAGTCAAGGACCGAGTAGCCATGAGCGACACAAGCACGGGGAAGGAAACCACACGTGGCAACAATACCAACAGGGAGAGAGGACGAGTCATAGGCGGCGAGACAACGGGGAAGCACGAAGGACTTCTAATGCTCGACCCACGGAACAGACGCGGACTGGGACATGAGGACGTGACCGGGGGGGGTCCCCACAAAGAACAGTGTCTGACAAGAGGGACCTCTGGCCAATGCAGTCACACTCTCAAAGCTAGTCAAACTCTAGAATTCCTCCTTGAGTTTCTAGAAGGCCAGGTGAGGGTCCAGGAAGGTGGCACACCCTCTAGAAGGGGTGACTTGTCCTACAAGGTATCTAGAGGTGTCTTGGTCTTCTGGATACCTTCCCTCTTACTAGAAGCAAGCTAAGGAATCTAGGAAGGGGCAGAAGCTTCTAGAGGAAGGAAGGGATGCCTTCCTGTGTGGGAAGAGGACAGCCTACCAAGGGCCACTCTAGAAGCCATAGAATCTGCTAGGAAGCTCCAAATTTGG
This sequence comes from Penium margaritaceum, assembly GCA_023375785.1. NCBI lineage: Eukaryota > Viridiplantae > Streptophyta > Zygnematophyceae > Desmidiales > Peniaceae > Penium > Penium margaritaceum. The sequence continues at coordinate 75,809 of SZWC01001675.1, forward strand.
CATGCTTTGGTGTTCTGGAAAGCTTAGATCAGTGGCTATAAAATGCCAGTGCTTGTGAGCCTTGATCAAGAGTCTATTCCCAGGGTGCACACTCACCCTTGGGCCAACAAAGGGTTATGGGCCCATGCCTCTAAGGGGTTCCAAGCCAGCTTGAGTTCACGCTTCCAATAGCAAGACATGGCGACCAGCGAGCAAGAGAGCAGCTGTACTGTCCTTAAGTTTGATGGGATAGGCTTTGCCTTGTGGAGGTGGCATTTTGAGTTCTTCCTCGACGATAAGGGACTGCTAGAGCTCGTAAAGGGTGATTAGAGTGCTCCGCCGGAGACTGCAATGGCTGAGGTGAAGGAGGCATGCAAGAAGCGCAACAAAAAGGCGTTGGTGCTTCTTGTGTCCGCGCTATGTCCGCCACAACTTGGGCACATCCAAGGATGTACCCTAGCCGCAGAAGCATGGTCAAAACTGTGCTCCATCTACTAGTCAAGCAACTTTGCCAATCAGATCTTCATCTTCAAACGGCTCATCACCCTCCGAGGCAACAAAGGTGACGACATCATGGAGATCATGCAGCACATTGAGTCACTCGCAGCGGAGTGCGTGGCCACTGGTTGGGAGGTTGACTCTCAGTTGCAAGCTATGATCCTCCTTCTGGCCTTGCCGGACAGTTGGAGTCCCATGATCACAGTCCTTGGTGGCTGGCCTTCCGACGAGCTAAAGTACCCGAAGGTTGTTGAGTACGTGTGTAGCGAGTAGATGCGACGTGGCGGTCGAGAGAGTGCAGTGGCATCAAGTTCAGCTTACACGGCTCATCCTCTTAGTGGAGGCCGAGGCGACAAGTGGAAGGGTGCCAAACGGGCACTAAGAAGGGTGACAAGAAGGGGGAGTGCTTCAACTGCGGCAAGGAGGGCCACTATGCGCGCAACTGTCCCAGGAAGAAGTCAGATGGTCACAGCGGGGCGGGAAGAAAGACGAGCAGACCCTCATGGCATACAACTACACAAACTTGAAGGATGCGGGAGTTGCTCTCATTGACTCTGGATCAGGCCGCCACACACAATGCAGCAGGGCGGCATTTGTCACCTACGGTACCTCAGAAAGACACATGATGGTGGCCAACGGCAAAACAGAAATGGCCGCCGGTGAGGGTAACGTCCGCATTGAGTCCGTTGTGGATGAAAAACCTCTCACGAGCACAGTCCACGACGTGCTCCACATGCCCAACTTTGGGGCAAACCTGCTCTCCGTGAGCCACCTTACCGACAAGGGACTTGAGGTACTCTTCACAAAGAAGGAGGCCGTCATCTGCAAGGAGGACAAATGCGAGGTTATTGCGCGTGCCAAGAGAGAGGACGACTTGTACCTGCTACGCGCAAAGGTCCTCGGCAGCCGGGCGGGGTCCAACGCCGCCAATCTCGCAATGAAGGATGAAGGAGACCTGTACCTGTTGCACTGCCGACTTTGCCATGTTTCTCCATCGACGGTGAAAGAGATGGCAAAGAGAGAGGTGGTGCGGGGTCTCCAAATCAGTGGCCTTGATGGAACCAAGGAGACCGTGTGTGAGCCATGCGTTATCGGCAAATCAATGCGGCAGCCGTTTGTGGCAAAGGGGAAGTGTGCATAAATAAAGTTGGCAGTGGTACACACAGATGTGTGTGGACCACGTGAGAGCTCCATCGGTGGAGCTCGCTACTTCCTCACCTTCATCGACGACCACAGCCGCAAACTGTACCGCTACCTCATGAAGCGGAAGAGCGAAGTCCTTGCATGCATGCAAGAGTTTGTGGCAGATGTGGAGTGGCAGAAAGAGTTGAAGGTGAAGGCATTCTTGAGCGACAACGGTGGTGAATATGTGGGCTGCCTTGGGTGGATGAAGAGCAAGGGCATTGAGTGGCAGAAAACAACTCCACACTCCCCGCAGCAGGATGGCGTCGCTGAGAGAGCAAATCACACAATCCTTAACATGGTGCGATCAATGTTGAGCGACGCCGGCCGTCAACAACGGTATTGGACGGAGGCGGCACGGACAGCGTGGAAGAACCTTACACCGACCAAGCCGTTGAAGGACAAGGAGAGCAAGGCGTGGAAGACGCCACAAGAGGTTTGGAGCGGGAGGAAGCCGGTAGTGGGTCACCTCTGCATGTTTGGTTGCATTGCACATGCGGTGGTGCAGGCACGTGAAGGGTGGAGCAAGCTGGACCCACGAACCCGCCGGTGTATTTTCCTTGGGTACGAGAGCGGAAGCAAGGTGTGCCGGCTCTTTGACCAAAGGAGGCAGCAAATTGTGCAGATTCATGACGTCACGTTCGACGAGAAAAGCCGTTGGACGGACAAGGAGGCAGGTCTCTCCAAGAGGGGGGAGTGGTTGCCACTCCTTGAGGGGGAGACACTGGAGGATGTGAATGAGGGTGATGTCCTTGCAGGAGCACCAGCCAAAGAGGATCACCGAAGCAATGGGCGAGCGGCAGAATTTATTTCGGCCAGTTCGGATGAGGAATCCAAAGCATCGGAGATGGACGTGGAGGCGGGGAGTCGACTGATATCTCAAAGGTCTCCAAGAGAGGGGGAGCAGGCGCTTGAAGAGGATGGCACCGAAAGGGGACAACAACAACAATAACCGCCTCAAGAGCCCCGCACGAGCAGCCGTGTGTGATGAAGGACAAAAATGTATGATGCCGAAAAGGATATTTGGACTCGGTTTGCACAAGTCTTCTTCACGCAAGAGGAGCCCGAAGGAGGCATTGCAGCTGAAGGATGGGGCTGAGTGGAAGGGAGCAATAAAACATAATCTCGCCTCCCATGAGGAGAAAGGCTCCTGAGTTGCAGGCTGAGCATGTACGGCTGCCATGGGTGATGCGCAAGGGGGAGATTGTTGGAGAGATGCTCCTCACCATGGCAGGAGTGACTCCAAAAAAGGAACACCAAAAAGACAAGCCAAGGTGGCTTAGTGGTTAATGGTGTCAACCTCTAGAGGCAGGGGCCCGGGTTCAAATCCCACAAGGTCAATTTCTGCCCTGCCTCAAGGGAGGTGAAAAATAGATGCCAGGAAGCTAGCTCAAACTCTAGAATTCCTCCTTGAGTTTCTAGAAGGCCAGGTGAGGGTCCAGGAAGGTGGCACACCCTCTAGAAGGGGTGACTTGTCCTACAAGGTATCTAGAGGTTTCTTGGTCTTCTGGATACCTTCCCTCCTACTAGAAGCAAGCTGAGGAATCTAGGAAGAGGCAGAAGCTTCTAGAGGAAGGAAAGGATACCTTCCTATGTGAGAAAAGGACAGCCTACCAAGAGCCACTCTAGAAGCCATAGAATCTGCTAGGAAGCTCCAAATCTGGCATGCTTTGGTGTTCTGGAAAGCTTAGATCAGTGGCTATAAAATGCCACTGCTTTTGAGCCTTGATCAAGAGTCTATTGCCATTCAATTGAGGCCAAAAATATTGCCTCACTCTCTGACCAGTTTTCTGCTATCCATGGAACCAGTTGCGTCCACAGTTTCAGTCCCTCCAAAAACAGTTGGTGGTGTGAACGAGCCACTGCTAGGGACCCTCCAGGGTGCAAAGTCATCCTCAGGCCAATACTCACTCCATTATCGAGCGGATGAAAGCAACCAGTCTTCTCAATGAGACAGTGCGTGAGCTCCAGCTATGCTTGCTGGTCGCCTTGTCGGGCATTGTCGAGCAGAATTCCTACACAGTTGTGTCCACTACACCGGCAGTCGAGGATGGTGGAGCAGATCCAACCACACAAATAGAGTCACCTTGTCAGTAGGAGCTCAGCTCTGCCCTCTTGTGTTCAACTTGTTGGTGACCCTACTGATCACATCGACACTGAGAGCGGTAGTACCTACTAGGACGACATTTCCACGTGCTTCGCGAACTCTGACGACTCTGCCTTCTCCTTCTTGTTGGGCATGCGACCACTCACCCCTCCTCGTATGACAGGCCCAAGCTGTGGTGGAGATGCGCTACCTTTAGCTGCGTCCGAGTGTGCAACATCTTTGTACGTCGTGAGTTTAGTTGACTCCCAGGTAGATGCATTGGCACCAGCTCCATCTTCTTCAGCAGTAGAGACATAGTTGCGAGTTCTCCAGTCTGCGTGTGCAACATCCAATGAGACAGAGTTGATCCTACCCAAGGCACACATGAGCCACCTCCACATGTCCGAGGCAGATTACGTTGACTTACAAGAGCGTGTAGAGATTTTGTAGCAGGAGGTGATGGCAGCACGGGAGTGACTCTTAGAGCATGGGAGCACCACTACTATGAGCACAAGCTTTCCTTTACCAGCATCTGGCACACCCATACTCGGGGAGGATCTTGTACCAAATCCAAGTATGACGTCCAATGGAGACACTGTCACAGGAGAGGTGAGCAGCCATCCTCGTTCCTGTCGACTCCATCATCGCTCCTCCTTCTTCTTCTATTGCCTTCACACACCTTCATCCATCCGCTTCAGTTGCTCCATCGTCACCTTCATCCATGTTTGGTGGCCCGGTTCGTCGTTCTAACCCTCCTCCTCTTGTAGCGGTGCACCATGGTGCTTCAGGGTACTTTATCCTGCCTCAGAGGCCAGCTCCGCCACTTCATCCACGTTTGTGTGTTGCTCTTCCATTCCCTTTCCTCTAGCATACACAGATGCATCGCAACTGTGCAGAGAGTGAGTTGGCAGTCACACGAGGACTGGTACACTCTAGGTGGTGCAGGGACGACGTGAGGAGTCATAGCCAGAGGCACCACTTTGTCTTTGAGGGTGGGAGCAGACTCGTGCGTGATAGGGGGAGCTATCTTTGTGTGATGGGAGACCACATGATTTATCATCCAGGATATGTTCAGCTATGGTATCATCATCTCAATCGAGGACATCGACGCCAGGTTCATCTGTCCAGGGGGAGTGTTGTGTGGACCTTGACCTGACGCGATGTCATGGGAGATGCATGGCGAGGGGTCCATGCTGTGTTATGAGCATGCTACAGCAGCCGGCGTGTGACTCATGCCACGTGCCTGCACAACTACATGTGGATGGTAGCACTCTGTTGGTTGAGACCCGGACACTTGGTAGGTTTACTAGTGTCACGAGGAGACCATGTGATCGTGTGTCTTGGTGTGCGGCTATACTACGTGTGGCATGTGCATGCGAACTGGATTTCTTATGGTGGTCGAGACCCAGACACGTGGTGAGTTGCACCCGTGTTACAAGGAGATCCCCCTATGATCATGTGTGTTGGTTGATGATGCTATTGTGGTCAGCATACGGAGACCTGTTGCATTACTCGTCGCAGTCAAAACCCGGGCACTAGTACCGCCAGTATCACGAGTAGACCCTCTTGTCGTCTGACTTGTGTATGATGTGCATGAATCCTCTCATAGTCGAGATTCGAACACATGGTGGGATGTACCAGTGTCGTGAGGAGACCTTGTGACCTTCATTATGCTCCAGGTGGACACCGGGCCTAGCCTGTGTGCGTGGATGGGTAACAGATGTCTCTGTATGTGTGTGTGTGTGTATGTGTGTGTGTGTGTGTGTGTGTGTATGTGTGTGTGTGTGTGTGTGTGTGTGTGTGTGTGTGCGTGTGTGTGTGTGT
>SZWC01001675.1:81503-92957 GCA_023375785.1 Penium margaritaceum
GTGTGTGTGTGTGTGCGTGTGTGTGTGTGTGTGTGTGTGTGTGTGTATGGTTGACTGGTGCAGATTTTGATTTGGCATACATTGTTGTTCAATGCCTTCGTTCATTTGTTCTGGTGTTGACGGCTATGTCAACCAGGGGGAGTGTTGATTTGTGTGGCTTCCACCCGTCAACGGGTGCCGACACTAGTACCATTGGGTCTCCTCGTCGCACTGGTACAATCCACGGGGTGCGCAGATTTCGAACCACTGAGAAAAGTTTCCTAGCTCCCGACAAACCAACCAGGCTGCAGGAACACATCAGTCGTATTTCGCCAGCACTGTTGTAGGTGTTGGAGAAATCTCAGGACACTTCAGAGGCCCATCGTGACGTCACGCTCTCCTCTATCCTCTACCACGTATGTGGGGTGTATGGGTAATCCATCTCTTTTACTCGTGACGCGTGGAAGCCACACAAACCAACATGGGAGGTCCCCATGGGCCACACACGCCATGGATGTGGATGTGTTTTCCTTAGGAAAAAAAATAAGACAAGTGTCAGGGGTGGGGGAGCGAGAGTAAAGGACCCGTCAGTGCAAACCCGCATTGAGCGATTGCCCGAGCGAGCGTGCACTGCCACCTGGGGGCCAAGCCTAACCTCTTGGTATTAATGGACGATGGCTTCTCACCAGTGTATGGTCAATGACCGACACGGTGGCCCCCTAAGGATCGGCACCCGGGACATAATGCAACTCCCCCAAAAATCTACAAGGAAACAACCATGAGGCAGACCATGGCCGGAAGGATATACGAGGCCTAGCCTCTTCCACATCCTAGCAAGATAGTCAATAGAAGAAGATAATCTGGTTATGCTAGGAGGAATCCCTGGGGAGATTGGTGGCTGCCTGGTGAGACTGGTGTCAGCAACCACGGGGATCTTGAGCGCTGACTCCCGAGGCGCAGCCATGATAAATTTATCTCCTTTACATGTGTGTGTGAGCATGTGTGGTGAGACAACAGGGCATTATAGAGTGACACAACACTCCCCCATGACCCGCAAGCAGTCAACCCACATGCATCAATAAGATATCACACACAAGAATACATATGCGTGGTGGAGTAGACAGACAGGCAAACACCAAATGCACGTCACCCAAGGTCATGGTGACGTGCAAGTCCAACAGAGTGAATTGCAAATGTGAAAACATTTTTACTCAGAGCCTTGGTGAGGAAGCTAGCCCTCTATGATTGTGTATCCACCCAAGTGACCCGAATAATGCCAACAGTAATGCATTCACAAACAAAATGATGCTCAATATTGATGTGCTTGGTGCTAGAGTGGTGCATGCCATTGTTCTCGGCAATGGATTTTGTGCTTTGATTGTCGCAGGGGAAGGGTAATGCAGTGAATGGAGATGCGCAGTTACTACAGCAAGCGTCACAGCTAGACAACCTTGCGCGTACCTGCTCCAAGGGCCATGACCTCTGCTGTGCTTTGGGCTACACACCCCTGTTTCCCACTTTTCTGAGACACAACAGTTCCACCAATCAGGAAGAAATACCTTTTTCTACTTCATGCATCAGTGTCATATGCCCAGTTGCTGTCCGTGAAACCATCCAGAATGACGAAGGGACGTGATCAAAAATACACCCGGGTTCGTGTCGTGGAGAGTGTATAGTAGAGCACGCAAAGAATAGCCTCAAGATGATGCTCTGTAGGACACTGTGAGAACCGAGAGACAAAGTTCACAGTAAAGACAACATCAGCACAAGTGGTGGTAGCAAGATACATCAAAGAGCCAATGACCCTCAAGTAGTCAGTCAAGTTAATTGTCTCCTCCAATTCTGACACATGTGGAGACTTCAATAGCGTTTTTCCCACTCAAGTCATGGGGATGGAGGCCAAAGGGGTTGCTGCCAAAAGGGGCGCAAACCACTCCCCTAGGCTGTAAACGTATCCAGCCAGGTGGACGTGCAGCGTGCGTCACGAACGATCGCGCTCTAGTTCCATGCCTAGAAAGACACAAGCAGGGCCAAGATCCTTCATTTTATATGCTGACTGTGGAAGATTCTTTGTAGACTGAATAAGTGCAGTACTGGGAGAGGTAATGAAAAGATCATTCACATAGAGAAAGATAACAACAAGGGGTGCAGTGGGAGAACTGAGAAAGAAAGCAGGATCAACAGTACTTCTCTGGAAACCTCTCTCTTAAAGGGTGGCAATAATCTCTTGGTTCTAGTAGCACGGAGACTCCTGGAGTCCATAGAGTGCATTGCGCAGGCGCCACACCCAAGCCTGTTCCCATAAAGTGGAGTCGGCAGCATTACGGGCACCCTGCACGGTCCACTCTTTGCTTGCATAGCCTGTTCCCATAAAGTGGAGTCGGCCGAATTACGGGCACCCTGCACTGTAAGTGGTTCAGGTAGGAGAGGAGAGAGATCAGCAGCTGCAAAGGACGATGTGACATACCCAGCAACAGAGGAATCAAGGGCCAAGCAGAACTCCTGCTCAATAAGAAAGCACCCAAGAGAGGTGCTAGGGTGGACCACTGACGTAGCAATGGGAAAAGTAGTGGTGGCCAGGCCAAGAGCCCACAGGCCGAGTTCACCCGAGACATCTAGTCTAGGTGCTCCTCCATGGTCCAGTGTGGGGACAATAGAACTTGGACCAGAGGGATTAGAGGAACAAGGGTGAAAGGAGGACGTGGGACTGAGACGCCAGGGCACAAAGATGACCACCACAAACAGAACGAGAAACAGGCGGTACATTAGTGGATGCAGAGGCAGCATGAAACACGAAGGGCTCAGGATAGGTGTGTATAGGGTCTGCCGGGATAGGAGATGACATTGGAGGGGGATCACTCATGGTAGAGATAGCCAGAGTGCAGGAAAGAGGCACAAGAGGAAAGTCATGCGGAGAGGCGAAAGGGGTGAACGTAATAGAAGGAGGAGAGAAGCTCGCCTCCAAGGTACACACCAAGAGGACAACAGTCCGCCAGATGGAGGAGGCCAAGAACCTTCCCCAACTTGAGAGGGCGGGACAAGAGGAGCAGAGGACGGAGCAAAGTGAGGGAGGTCACGCTCAAACAAGTGTTCCAAGAAGAGAGCATCTCGTGACTCAATCACATGACAGTGCATAGGGTCCCAAAAGCGCCAAGCTTTGGATAAAGGAGAAACACCAAGGAACACACAGATCCGCCCACGTGGGGACAACTTGCCGTCATGATGGTCAAAAGGAAGCCAAACAGAGGCAACAGAGTCCTAGACACAGGCAAGACAAAGACCAGCACGAAGATCAGTCCAACGCTCAAAAGAAGTGACCATGGCAATGGGGAGGACCGTGAGGAACACAGTTCCACACCCACATCATGTAGGACTTGACCTCAAAGGCAAAGAGGGGAGATTGACCAAAGGCAGAGAGAAGAGAGAGAACGTCATCAGAAAGTGTGCGGTTCCAGCATTCAGACACACCATTTTTCTGTGGCGTGTAAGGGGTAGACGACTCTATGAGAACACCACGAGACTCTAGAAAATAAGAGGTGGGACCAAGGAACTCACCACCCCAGTGGCAGTGAAAGACGCGGAAGGGGAAAAGGCAAGTGCGCTCGGCCTGGGATAGCCAGGACTCAAGGACTTCAGTCACGACAATCTTCTGATGCAGGGCAAAGACCCATCGCGAAAAAACATCATTCAAGCAAAGGACATAGCGGCCAAGACCGCCCAGAAGATCATGAGGCAATGGACTCATGACATCAGGACGCCCAAGATCAAGGAGATGAGATGTGTTGGATTTGGCTGTGATGAAAGGAGAGCAGTCAAGGTAGGTAGAAGAGCATGGAGGTTCAAACATGGCGGAGTCGAGGCCCCCAGTAGGTTGAAGTTGCAGGAAACACGCAATGGCGGCAGTGTGAATGTTGCAGAGGTATCGGTGCAATATGTCTATGTGCACATGTGATGGTGTGGGAGTGACGTGGACAAATGCAGAAGCAGGAGAAGATGAAGGAAGGGATAGAGGGATACAAAACAGACAGTCACAGTGCAGACCACAAAAAACCACAGGGCCGGAGGAGCAAACGTTCACATGGCCAACACCACGGCTGGACCAGAAGTCCATGCCCTGGTCGTCAAGGGTGGTGACAGAGAGAAGGCTGGCCTAAAGGTAAGGCATACAAAAAACGTCCAGGAGGAACAGATCCCCCCCCCAGGGCCAATGAAGCAAATGAAACCAACATCCTGGACATGCAGGGGTTGGCCAGAGCCGGTGCGGACAAAGTGGACCAAGCCAACAGTATCGAGAGAGACAAAGGACAAGCAACATGAGGTCATTTGGTGAGTGGCATAAAAAATGATGACTAGAAGCCAGCAGACACGCGGACAGAGGATAAAACGAGACACGTGATGACAGTACCCAAGGGAGGGAAACACGGAGGCTGACAGAGACAACGGGGACAAGTGGTGAACTTCCAATCTTCATTCCAATAATCGTCATCAGGCAGATTTCCCTAAGCACAACCAGACGACGTGCCACAAAGGGTTCCATCTGACTTACAGACAAGGCAACGGGACTGGCCACTCACATCCTCACCTCCTTGGGAACAAAGTTGGAGGTGCTCTTTGAGACGACGCTCCAGAGCGCGCTCCTCATCGCGATGGTCAAAGCGGCAGTCGGAAGGGCAGGTATCAGTGAAGTACCCATCATCACGGGGCCACACACGTGCAGCATAGTGCATGGATGGGGGTCCATAATAGGTAGGAAAAGAGACCAGAGGCACCCAGCCCCAGGAACCGGGCTGAGAAGTGGGCTGTTGGAGAGGCACCTGGGTGGTGTTGAAGGCGGATGCAGAGGAGGAGGAAGAAGAAGACGGGGGCACGGTGGTGGCGGCCGTAGGAGTAGGAGTGGGGCTGATGCCAGTGTAGGCGTAATGGGCACGCATGGCGGATGCCAGACACGCATCATTACGAGGAGCCAGACACGTGGGGGCAGAGTGTCTAGAAGTACTCCAGTTCCCGCAGCTGACTGCACCGTGTGCAGAAGGTGTGTCAAATGCTTTGCCACCACGACCACAGCCCTTACTCTAGCCATGCCCACGTCCACATCTTCCGTCACATCCAACGCCTTGAGTGGCATGTGCCGAGGCAGTGGTAGAGGAGGAAGATGTGGAAGAGGAAGAGGTGAAGAATGTAGAAGAAGAGGTGGATGCAGTGGTAACAATTCAAGTGTGGCACAATGAAGGCGCTTGTTCTTCAAGCTGCTCCACCAGTCAGTGAGCCGAGCAGCAGTGAACTCATAGAGCGGCCTAATGCCAGAAGGTGAGTTGGCAAGGCCCGGCGCAACATCAAGACACTCAAGCTCGGACTGAGGGACATGAAAATACAGGTTTGAGAGCTCTAGAATGAGGCCAGCAACAATGGACAGACAAACAGCTACAGTTTCCTCCATGTTTTCTGGAAGTCCTTGCTCATGCACTCACCAACACTATTTTTGGCAGAGCTATTAAGACATACACAACAGCTACAGTTGATAAAGCCATTATAGCTGTAATGAATGTGCTTACCCTGGAGATTGTTGCAACAAATTCTGTAGCAGCAGCAGCAGCAACCTTTACTTTCTCCAGCATAGTGGCCTCCATCCATACATCCACAACCAAGGCCTTCTCTACTCCATCAACATCAACAACCAGCCATCATGTCCTCGTACTCGTCTCCAGAGCAACAGCAGCCTCTAGAATCTCAGCTACTACCCTTGCATATGCTACGCATCTTATTATCTCTACGGCATCCTTTGTGGTTGTTTGTGCAGCATTCACCGCTGCTCTCCGCCCTCTGTTTTTCTATTTGCTGTTCTTTTTCCTCTTCACATTCTGCATATGGGCATCTATGTATGTCTAGGTCCAGAACCTTACAACACAACCTTGAGTTGATATTGTCGCCCAAAATTTTGCTGACAAAGACGCGTCACCAGGACGATGCCAGTTGAAGACAAAAAACATTCTACATTGCAAGCGGAGCTGTAGTGTGAGCGTGTTGTACTCTAAGAAGCCTAGTGCATAGCTGAAGAGCGGTTGCATCGCAAACGGAGTGAGCGTTGCACTTTTGTAGATCAGATTGCTGACTTATTCTTGAAACGCTTGCAGCCTAAACTACGTTCTATCCCTGCTATGTCCATTACTACCGGCATTGCTGCCGCATTCGCCACTACCTCTGGTTCCAATAGAGCTGACCCTATTGCAGTAGCAGCCGCATCTGGCACAACAGCATCTAAATCTGTCACATTGCTTCTGAAACATAAGCATGAATTTTGCACGTCACCATTCCACTTTACATGTGACCTCACCTTCTCATCTTGGGAACTCCGCTCAAGTGTATGGGCACAGGAGAAGCAACTATGGGAATTATACAATGAGCCTAAAACTTCTGTCGAACTTCCCTTTGTCCCCGTAGATTCAGAGTCCGCCCAAGCCTTTTGTGCACTTATCCGTGGAGGACCAGATGGTCTCACTGATGCGATCAAGTTGTACAATGTGGACCCATCACGCCACACCCCCACTCCGCTCCCATTGACTGTCGCACCAATGTGACAAGCCATGCAGCAGAGAGCGCCTACACCTTCTAGTTCAGCACACTATTTGTGCGTGCAAAAAGGACTGCTGATGCCTACTGGACAAGCAGCCTCAAACTGTTGCATGACCTGGGAAAGTTACACCTGGGCAGCTCTCATCCGTCCTCTCCTTAGTCAATGGCCTCATCCATGAGTTTTCCGACATCTTTAGGGAGGCCAAGCCTCTGAGCTCCAGCGTCTTACCATCGAGCATGTTCCAGCTGATCCTCCACCAGGTAATGGTGCCTTCTTGGAGTTTACAACGCAGTTCTGTTGTAGCTACCGCCACCACAACACTCCCCTCCTCTTCCGCCGCAGTCCCTACCTCACACACGTCATCCTCATGTGCCTCCTCTTCCTCTACATCCTCCTCCTTCCTGGTTATGCAAGTGAGAGGTAGAGGGCAAGGGAAGGGAAAAGGCAGTCAATCTGGTGGCATGCCAGGTGGTGGACACTACAGATGTGGGAAAGGGAGAGGCTCGAATGGCTCACTCCCTTCTGCCGCTTCACCTGGAATTGCGACATGCTGGGATTGTGGCGCTACCGGACACTCTACATCAAATTTTCCTTCACCCTCTAACGATGACTGTCTGATTTTTTCCACGCAGGCAGAATGGGCACATTCCTCTACGGGTGGTGGTGGCACGTCTCGGAAATCTACCTCAACCTCCCCCTCTATTTGCAGCTCATCTACTTCCACCGCTAAACGCGTGTATAGCACCAGTGTGGGCCCCTTCCCATTGTCCTCTCCCTGGGCTTTGCCTCTAGAATTTAGAGGGCTTGCCTTCTATGGCCCCCCTGCTAGACCATACACTTCACCAATGTGGGTCTTCCCCAGTTCCACCTAGTGGTACCAGTCTTCGGACATTACATTACATCGTCATTACATCTGACCCGCTTGAAGGCAATTGCTAGTTAGACGCTGTGCTCTCTTATCTTGTCCATTAGCATCACCTTTTTTATTAGAGAGATGAGAGTGTGTGTACAAATCTGAGGTCACTACGCGTGAGTCTGATGAGGCTCTTCATGACTCTGCCTCTGGTGGTGTTTCAAGGGTGTCTTCTTTTTTAGGTTCCATGGATCGAGGGCTGGCTGTTTGTTTGCTTCTTTATCTTGCTATTTGTGCTCAGTAACTCCATCCACACTCGACTACCGTTGTTGTAACCCATGTTCCCAAGATTGTGCATGTGTCAGACGGCTTCTGGATTCTTGAATCCGGGGTAACCCACCACATGACGTCCTCTTGTGGGTCGTTCGTCTCCTTGAGTCTTCTTGGCTCCTTCCGCTTTGTGCACACTGGCTTGAACCAACTTCTACCGGTTCACGATGTTGACGTTGTCTATTATTTGGCCCTTCAGGGTATCTGTTTCTGCCAAACATGATGTGCATTCCCTCTCTTGAGCTAAGTCTGATGTTTGTTATGGCTCTCAATGACCAGACATGGACTTCTCCACCAAGCCACCGTATTGTCTATTTTGCACCGCACCAATGGTCACATCTTGCTTCACGGCACACGTTGTGATAATATTTTTTCACTTTCCTCCTTTGCACCCTCCTCTGCCATGGCTGCCCTTGTTCATGTTGCTTACTCTCTTTTCCTATCACACACGTATCTGCTGCATCACCGCTTATGCCACATCCACACTACTACAGTTGATAGCTTGCTTCAGAATCAGCCCATGCACGGTCTGAAAGCCTCCACCCTGCCCCCTACGCTGACGACTGCCTTTACTATGCGCAGGGCAAAATGCATTGGTCCCCTTTTTTCCTGAATCTTGTACCTCCCATCTCCTCCCCTTTATGCATGCCAGCGTCATGGGTCCTCTCGCCCATGACGCCTTGGGTGGTGTTCGAAGTTATCTCCTATTTTTCATCAGTGACTACTCGCACATGCATTGGGTTTTTGTACTTCGGCATGATTTTTTTTCATCCTTGAGTCATTGATTCCTTGATCTAAACTTGCTTGTAGTCATTGTTTGCGTACGCTTTGTTGTGATTGGAGTGGTGGATTCATGGGATCCACAGCTCATTTCCTGTATTGCCATGAGGTATGTATGGAGCCCTTGGCTCCTTACACACATGAGTAGAAGGGTGCCTCCTAGCGCTGACGGTGTCCACACCCTTCTCGCTATTTATGAACAGCCTTCTCTCTTCTCCTTCACAGCCATGTCTTACATGGGTTTGGTCTGGAACTATGTTCCTCGTAATCTCTTTCTCCGTCATGTCATCCCCTTCGGATGTTGGTTTAGTCACTGGGAAAACTTGCGTCTTACTCAGGTCTGGGGCTACGTTGTTGCCATCTGGTTCCCAAAGGATCTTTGCAACAGCAAACTTAGTCTCCACGCTTTTCTCTTCACCTTCCTTGGCATTTTGGCCACGTCTAAGTCCTGGAAATTCTGGGATGCCGGTCGGTCTCACGTCAATGATTCACTCAATGCACTTTTCTTAGGACATCATCCCACATGACTTGTTTTGTGTCGGTCCACCTTCTTCCCTTTAATCACTCCGTGGACTTGGGGGTTGGTTCTGTATCAGCCTCCAGTCGTGGGGGTCTACCACTTCCTCCTTCCGACAGAATTCTCTCTGCACAGTTGTCACAGTTCACTTCCACTGATAGTGATTCTCCCAGTCTATCCTCCCTGTCTATCACCCCGACTGCTTCCTTTCAAGAGTCATCGGTGTTCTCTATGTCTTTTGTATCTTCACCTTAAGAGTCAGCACTTGTACCCCCTGTCGTCAGTGCTCCAACACATTCTCCCCTTGATTCACCTCCCGCTTTCATGTCACAGACCACGGAGCCTGCTGATGTCCCAGTATCACGTCTTGAATCACAAGCCCCTGTTGCTGGCCGAGAGCCATACACGTGTAGAGGGAGGCTTTGCGCTCTCCCTTGGCATTTGGTCTCACCATCCTCTTAGAGTTACACACGCTAAAGTGCATCCTCGTCCACTGCTAGACCTTCTACCAGCGCCACTGTTCTTGAAGCACTCGGCCTTCTTGTCAGTTCTATCCATTCCAACTCACTAGTCAAGCCTGCACTCATTCCACATGAGTTCCCTAGCACCCTTAACGCCTCTGCCAGTGGAAAAGCCATTGCTTGCTTTGTAGTGAGTGAACTTCCCACACTGCCACCAGAGCCTTCCAGCGTTTGGCATGCTCGAGAGGTATTTGATGCTGACCTGTTGACAAAGGCCATGCAGGAGGAGTTGAGTTCTCTCATGGAGCATGACATGTTTGAGCTTTTTGACCTTCCAACGTGCCACAAAGCTGTCTCCACTCCCTGCGTCCTTTGATGCAAGTTGAAGCCTAATGGCAAGGTTGACCGATACAAGGCTCGTGTGATGGCAAAGGAATTCTCTCAAACTCCTAGGATTAACTTTGATGAGACATTTGCTCCAGTTAGACGGTACACCACTGCTCGGAAACTTCTGAGCCTAGTAGCAAAGCATGACCAAGAACTAAGGCAGATAGATGTTAATAATACGTTCCTTCATGGACGCCTCGATAAGGAGATATACATGATATAGCCACTGGATTTCACTGATGACATGAACAAGGTCTGGCAACTGCAAAAGATTTTGTATAGGCTCAAGCAATCAATTCACTCTTGGAACATGGAGATCTCCTCCACTCTTGAGAGAGATGGCTATCTCCATAGCATCGTAGACCTAACACTCTTCCTGAGTTCCTTGTCAGAGCTATTTCTAGCCATCCCCGTCTACATCAATGATCTTCTCATTGCCTCTCCCAGGCCCACAGCCGTTTAGTCCGTCAAGGTCCTAATATGGTCCACATACAACATGAATGACTTGAGCCTAGCTCGTATGTTTCTGGAAATGGAGCTGTAATGTGATGGTCAGCGTTGCATTTTGCATGTGCATCAGGCTACAGATCTTTGTGGCTCCAAGAGCACTTTGCCTCCTTTCTGGCAGATATCCCCACTGCGTCTACTTCGTTGACCCCTCCAGGTCAGTGCCTGCTGAAGTCTCTTGATCCATCACATCCGGGTGAGAGATTCCACATCATCAATCAGCTCAGTGTGATTGGGTCTCTCATTTACCTTGCCACCACCAATCAAGTAGATGTGGCCTAATCCATTCTATTCATGGCTCAATTCTCCCAGCAGCCTTGTCTGAGGCATCTTGAGGATGCCTCGCGTGTTCATCGCTACGTGTTCTTTACAATGCATGTTGGACTGTGTTATCACCCACATCCCTCATTGGTTGTTAAAATTTATAGTTAAAATTAAGTGGCACACAACACAGTCGCACATGATATATTTCCCTTGTTGGTAGGAGTGTTGTCTCTTTGAAGAGTGGAAACAGGGATGTGTTATTCGTAGGTCGAGTGAGGCCGAGCACGTGGCACTTGGTGCAGGTACATGGGAGACTGTGTGGATGTCCCGTTTCTTGCAGCAGTTGCGTGTGGCCATCTGTAGCATCACTCTGCATCGTGACAATGGAAACACAAAGGCATTTGCTGAGCACGATGGCATGCATCATTCTTGCACGAAGCACATCAACACTGAGCATCACTTTGTACACGAGCACATTGGTGCCAAAGAAGTCAGGGTTATCTAGGCTGATACTTCTAAAAAATGGCATGTTCAAGGCGATTGTGCATGCTGTTGATCTGCTACACGCTCTTGATACACCTGATTGATGTGATTGTGACTTTTTCTCCCCTTCAGTATGGGTTTGCGTTGTTCTTGACCTTATGTGTATGCGCCCTGTTTGTCTGCGGGTCATGGAGGAGGGTTGTTGATGGGGTATTAGACACGCAAGGGACCTCTTGATTCTGTCCACACACACACACACACACACACACACACACACACACACACACACACACACACACACACACACACACACACACACACA